>JAJONR010003326.1:0-60849 GCA_029582245.1 Solanum etuberosum | reverse complement strand
TTATACCTGCTTTCCTGCCTGAATAAGGAGGCATCCTACAGGAACCTTCACTTCCATTTTTAGCCCATTTCTAAGCCAAATACTTAGTCCAGGAAATCGACTTCTCCCATGAATAGTAAGGAAGTTCAGGTCATAGTGGTATCCTGCAAATACTGTTCCCTCTTTTCCATAACGCCTCAGGTCACTTCCCGTTGGAGCAAGCAGATGTGGTCCCTGGAAATTAGAATTAGTCATAAAGAGATGAACTAATAGAGCAAAAACATCAATTCTAGAAATTAGAATTAGTCATAAAATGATAGCAGAATAACATTTCTAGAAAACATTTTTAAACTCGCAGAACATATTATGCTCATACACCCCTGAACATTGGTAGTGGGTCCAAGTACCAAGCTTAATTCAATAGAGAGAGACGGCCAAATTTTCCTTTGAGAAAACAAATGAATCTGTTTTCTTGTAATTTTCTTTCTTGTCCAAACCATTTTAAGCAACATTTCACTCATAAAGCAAGGAAATGCCAAGAATTATCTCATTTTTATGATCCATTTCACTACTCACAACAAGGATCCAGACTATAGGGAGAGGATTATCAGTGAGAGACGAAGGGTGGGAAAATGATCATGTATGTGTATCTAGTTCATGAAGTTAAGGACAAGATTAGGACATCGATTACTCAATTGCCAAATTTGAAATCTTAACAACCTTCCAAACTAATCTAGTGGGAGAAGCTCCCACTTCTCTCTACTTTTTCCTTCTCGAGAATTTCCCCAAAAGGTTCTAACGGTCATCTTGAAAGCAAACTGCTCTCCATCGACTTGTTCAGGAAAGATCTCTGCCCTCCACACCAGCTCCCCTGACCCATCTAACCCCAATTTCAAGCCTCTCCACTGCTAATTCATCAAGGAGAAATCATTACCAAAGCTATCACTCCTCGAATTGGGAGAATTTCTGCTCTCAGAAACCCTCTAGCTGGGGATAACTCCTTAATTTTCACAGCTGTACTTGGTGGTCCAGGCAATAATGGCAAATCTACAAAGAAATAAGTTCGCCTCAAGTATGATTTCTCTGATGAGAAACCTGCGGTTAGTTTCACCAAGAAAAACGTGCTATGTTGGCTGAAACCTGTTGTCTGAAGCGTTGGTAAATTTCGACGAATCAGATTATCCATCTAAAGAATTTGTGCCAACTTCCTCAAATCAACCCCTCTTAAGGGTAAGGTCAAGATTAGTGAATATAATATGAAAAATGTGTTCTTTGATCTGGAGGAAGATCAGAGAAATATATACAACAGGAATCTCCTTCTACTTTGTGGCATGAATATGAAGCAACTCAAATGGACTACTGATCTTAAATCAGAATAGGAAACAATGCTCGTTATGGATTAACCTCCCTAATTACGGTGGCATTTCTTTCAACGGGATGCATTGTGCCAAATTGTCAAACCTATGGGCATTTCCATCATCACCGACAAAGTAACTTTGTCCAAAACTAGGCCTACAGCTAAAATCAAGGTTAAAATCGATGCAACTAGACCTCTTCTCAAGAAAGTTCTGATTGATCTCACTAATGAAGCAGGACACAAGGAAATCATAGTTCAGAAGGTTGAGTATGAATTGATACTGGAATGCTGTAGTCACCGCAAAGTGCAGGGTCATAGCGATCTTAAAATGTAGAATACTCCACCCTGAATTGAGGAAAAAGTTTGTTACTAGATCTGAGGAAAATAACAATGGTGTTGCAAAAGTCCCCAGAACTAATGAAACGCAGGTGGAGATCAAGTGGGATACAGGTTGGCAACAAAGATCTAAATGCTATAGCTCTGGAAGCTGAGATAGTGGAAGAAGAAAAGGGTTGGGCAACTGTAGTTAAAAGGAAAGGAAAGAAAAAAAAGGGAGCAATAAAATAGCTCTAAACGGATCAAAGCTGCAAGTGCGACAATACCCCTCAAAAGATCAGTCAGGAAACTGAAACAAATTTAAAGGAGACTCAGGCAGGATCAAAATCCATGGAATCATCTCAAAAGAAGGATGTTATTATGGGTTTTGTTGAGGAAAAGCCGAAAAGCAGATTATCCTTGTACTCATCCAGAATCTCCAAAAATCAGGCTGACAAACCTATTCCTAGGAAGATCCAGAGACCAAAAAAGAACTCTTTTTCGAGAAGATCGGCCCTCCTTATGATAAGAACAAAAAGAAAGGTGAGGAAGGTATCAAAAGAAATACCTCTGCCTATTGTGAGGGGACCAAGGATTTGAAAATTAGAGAAGTACAACTCCTAACAGAGGACTCCGAGATTCGGAACAGTCTTGCAGGAATTTGCTTTTCTAGTTAGACCTCCAGAAATTCCAGTTGAAAATATGGAGCCACTTCTTGAGCTTAAAAGAGGGGAAGAATTAAACCGAGGATCAGAGTAACCGCCTCCTGGTTTCTCAGATATAAGAGACGAGGCTCAGGAGAAGCGTAATGATATACTGATTGTCATGGACAATATCCCAGTAGAGCAAATTGATGACTATGACAGATGATTATCCTCATTTTGAATCGGAATCTGAATCTGAACAAGAGGCTGAAGAGACTTCAGTTTCAAAATGTACAAGCTTTCCTATCTGAGAGGAAAATCCCCACATCAGCTAGGAACCAATCCATTTTACACCCTGTAGAAGGCAGGAATTTATTAAATGATCAACTTTTAGTCTGATTAAATTGACCTGTCTCCTAGAGGTCTGGATGGAAATCAATCTGGACAGTCTAGTTCTCAACAACATATCCAGTGAAATCCCACAAGTGGAGTCTGGGGAGGTTAAAGTGTAAGCAAACTTTACCCCTACATAACTGGGGTCTGAGAAGGATTGACTACTTCTCAAGGAGTCAAATCCACAAAGAAGAGAAACAAATCTGTAATTCACATTGTTTCCAGTGTGCCCTTTCATAGAACTTAAGGAGTATTAGAACTCAAAGTGCATTCAAAAGACTCAAAAACTCTCAAAAATCAATACAAACTCACCCTTATTTGTTTGCAAGAACCCAAAGTGAAGGCAAAATATATGAACCAGTAAATGAAATAGCTTGGCATGAATGGCTGTTACTCTACTGTAAATAACAAAATTTGGGGTATTTGGTCCAATGACTTTGATGTTCATAGTTCATACAATCAAGGAAGTATATCAAGAAGTTACCAGCAAGATTCTCCACAGTGGTACCAATACTGAGGTCCACCTCTCTACTGTCTATGCTAAATGTAGGACAATTTTGAGGAAGGAGCTGTGGGAAGATTTGATCAAATTCTCTAATACTTTAAATGGACCTTGGGTTGTGATTGGTGACTTCAATGACTGATCCTGAGGAAAATGTAGGGGGAAATCCTTACAGAATAGACAAGGGTTTTGATTTCCTGGTACGCTTGAGATACTGGTATGTAGGATGTTGGCTTTCTGGGAAATATGGTTACCTTGTGTAATAAAAGAGGGACCCCTCATACTATATGCAAGAGGATTGACAGGATGATTTATAACTCAAAATGGTTGGACTTGTATGGTAAATGTCTGTAACTCATCTTGCCAATGCATGCTCTGATCATGTGGCACTTCTTATTCAATTCACCCCGACTGAAGAGGTATACGTGAAGTACTAAAATTTCTTGACTGAGCATGAGGAATTCCATGAGGTGGCTAAGAGCATTTGGGAAGAGGAATGTCAAAGGGAGACTGAAGGGCTATCAGAGGTCTATGGTCAAAGCTCCAGGAGAACTCTAAAATCAGAGTGGGCAATGGTAACAATGTTAGATTTTGGAAGGATAATTGGATAGGGTAAGTACCACTGCAGGATAAATTTCCAGATCTCCTGTTACTATCTAGCAACCCTGAAATTGTTGTCTGATTGTTGGTCCCCAGGGTTGGGATCATAACTTTAGAAGGCACTTAAATGACTAGGAAGCAGAACGAATAGTTGACTTGCTAAAAGAAGTGGATACTTTTGGTGGGACAATAATGGAGCCTTATAGACTTAGATGGAGACACAGTTTAGAAGGAAGTTTTACAGTAAATAAGTTATACAAGAGGGAGAATAGCATTATGCAAGAGGAAGAGCTAAAGATATGGAAAAATGCTTGGAAGAACATAGCCCCTATAAGACTGAAGTGCTTCACATGGCTAGTGGTAAAAAAGGCATGTCTTAGAGCCCGTTTGGATTGGCTTTAAAAAAGTATTTTTAAGTCAAAAATAAAAAGTCAAACTTAAATGACTTTTAAGTCAAAAAATAAAAAGTAGGGGGAGACCTACTTTTGGTTTTTAACTTATTTTAAGTCATTTTAAACAATTAACTTATTTTCAGTCATTTTAAACTTATTTTAAGTTATTTTTAACTTTGCCAAACACTTCCTAACTTTTATTTCAAGTCATTTTTGACTTATTTTAAGTTATTTTTATATTTGTCAAACACTTCCAGAAGTCAAAAACTAACTTAAAAGTAGATTTGACCAACTTTTAAGCCCATCCAAACACCCTCTTACTCATGAAGTATTACAAAAGAAGGGGAGAGTTGTGGTGGCTAGATGTTTTTTGTGCAATGAGACTGGGGAGACAAACAATCACTTGTTCCTACACTGTAAATTCACTGCTCAATTGTGGAGCATGTTTTTCAGTCTCACAAAGACAGTGTGGACAATGCATGAACATACAGCTGATCTAATGAGTTGTTGGATGAAAAGAGGGGGAAGTAAAAGTCATACAAATGGTGAAGGATAATACCCTCTTGCATATGGTGGTCAATCTGGAGGGAAAGAAATGAAAAGTGTTTTGAAGACGATCAAATCATTCCATGATGTGAAATGGAATTGCCTGGTGACTTTATTTTTTTGGTGTAAACAGAACTGTATAGAGGAAATAGAGAAGTTAGTAGAATTTCTAGGAGCTTTGTAAAGCTAGAGTCTACTTGTTTTGTAAGATGTTTCTGATGGTGGCCAGCATTGGGAATGCTGAAGAATACAACAGTACTAATCCTCAAAAAAAAGGATGGCACAGTGCTTATGCAAATTATATATGAGAAAGTAGTCACCAAAAGGATGGTACGGTGCAACACAAATTAGATATAAGAAAGTAGTCACCGAAAAGATACACAGAACTACGCCAATCAAATATAAAAACGTAGTTACCGGAAAGATGGCACGGTGCTACACAAACACTGACGGATGCGGGGTCTACATAAAATAGTCCCAAAATGTTGCCAGAAATTGACGCATGGTGACATGTCGGACTGAGTTGTCTTCCCCTGAATATGGGGTTCATGCATATATCATTGGTCCTACTTTTGTTAACATACGGTGGGCATATACGAGTCACAACCACCCACCGGCATCGGAAGTTCTCTGTTTTATATACCAGGATTATAGAAGCTCTGATGCCATGTGAAAAATACAGAAGAAAAATATTATTAAACTATGTATCTACATTATTACATTGATACCCTATTTATAAACACTACATTAGACTCCTTTTCCAACTAGTATACTACATTACAATCCTTTTCCAAGTAGGAATCTATATACTATTCCTATTCTTATTCCTACTCTAAGTAGGATTGTATATATTATTCTTGTTCCTACTCGTATTCTACCATAGCTGAACATCAATTCCTTCATGGACCAAACCATTTAAAGATATCCCACCATTACCTCGTGACTAGTTTGCAATCAAGTAGAATGTGATGCAAGTCTTCACCTGCCTCTTTACAAAGAAAGCACCAACTTATGTAAACTTTTTGTTTCCTAAAATTCTTCGCCATCAAAATCACCCCTCTAGTAGCGAACCAAGTGAAGAAGCACCCTCGACACTTTAGGAATCCAAGTTGAATCATATGAAGACTATCCTCCACTCTCACCAAAAGCTTTTTGTAGAAGGAGCAAACACAACACTGTGTTAGTCTCTAACTCCCAACTCAAAGCATCGAGTTTACCGACTAGCTCGCATTGCTTATGAAGTAAAGCTAGCAATCTCTAAAACTCGGTCACCTCCAAATCTTGGAAATCTCTCATGAATCTCTAGTCCCCAAAACCCCCCACCCAATGTGTCCCCCTAACTTGCTGAACAGACGATTCCTTTTGGCAAGATACCCTATACAAAATCGAAAAATCATCCTTTAGCGCCAAATCTCCACACCACTTCAGCAATGTATAATAAAAGGCTCCCCATCCCTTCGTTATATTCCTCCACACCCCTTATCTAAGAAATTAAACAACATAACTACTCTTACTGATTTCACAAGTTTTCAAAACAAGAATGGTCCCTTATTAATCACTTTGACTTTGTTGATGATATTATTCTTTTTTCTAGTAGCTGTAGAAAGTCTCTTAAGTTACTGATGGAGGCTCTATCAGGATATGAGAAAGTATCAGGAAGTTGGTCAACAAACTTAAATCAATGTGTTATACCTACACCCAATGCTCAACCTGAAGCAATCTCAAGGGTTGAGAGCATTGCAGGGACTGAGCGCAAGTTTTCTCCTATCGAATACTTGGGATGTCCATTGTATGTTGGGAGGAAGAAGATTTCAATATTCTCATAGATATAATCAAAGTGCTACACAAAATTTCTTGCTAGCACACTAAATTCCTGTCTACTGGTGGAGATTCTGATGCTACAAACCAGTCGAGCTTGGGAGTGTTGAATAACTGGTTGACATTGTCGTTGTGAGTTGCTTGATTCCGTCTGCAGTGCCTCAGAATCTTTCTTTATTTACTATACGATGTTCTTATCATTGTCCAGACAGTATCATTTTGGACACATTTATACTAAACTATTCATAGAAGCTCGTGACTTGTACTACCAGGTTCAGGAGGTATTTCGGTCTTTCCACGTTGTCGATTCTAGAACTTGTTGTTTATGAGATTCAATGTCTTAACATTTCTTCATGTTTCTTAAATATCACGATGGGTTTCTATTGATTTTGGGTTCGCCTAACGGATTGGGAATAGGTATCTTTGCGGCTTAGGCAAATTGGATCGTTACTTTGATGAAAAATGGACCTTTGGTCAAATCACAATCTTGGAATGCCTCGTGTAAGGTTAAAAAGTTGGTCGGCCAGCATATTTTGAGGAAGGTTGGAAAAGGGGATGCAGCTTTTTTTATGACAAGGGAAACCCGAAGCCTAGCCCTTTGGTTGCGCACAGGCAGGGAAGGTATAATTGCATCAGTCCTTCCAATCAAGCAAGCGACCAACGATTGCCCCTTAACCTTAAGTAGAAGGACAAGAAAGAGATTATTGGTTTTCTTGCTCCCGCTTCCTCATCTGCGCTCATCAAGCCAACTTTGCTCACCAATCAATATCCGAACGGAACGGATTCGAACTTCTCCTAGAATAGTTTCCGGTGCAACCTCCACTCCTATGCAATAGCTCGTAAACCGGAGAGGTAAGCCACACTAGGAAAGCCCGGTGCGATGAGCTCAACCCAGAAGGCAAACCCCTTGCTTTCGCTAACAAAACTAGGTCCTTTATGCAACCGTTTACATGAAGGTCACAAGCCAAAAGAATTAAGCTTTCTGAAATGGTTTAAACAATCATTTAAATTGGGGTGGATGGGATCTCTTTTTCTTCCTCAACATGTGGCTAATATGGTTCACAGTTTCCACGTCGTTTTGAGATTCACAATGGGTGACAAACCAATCTGGATGGCTAACAACAGCAGAACCTTTTATGTGACTTCAGACCATCTCCAACCCCCCTCTATTTTCCTCTCCAAACTCTATAAATGGAGGGGGGAAATAGAGATATATATCAATTTTACACCAACAAGAATCAGTCAAATTTAAACAATCTTAGGCATATCCATTGTTCATTGAAAACGATTTTAAGTGTAATTCACCACTGTCTGCGTTCCCTTTGGGGGTGAAGGGGGAGTTCTTGAGTTACAGCACAAAACAGCATCATAACAGACAAACAATAACTAATTAATTAAGTCATCAAATTTGATGATACGCACGCAATCAGTTGGAGACGCAATATGTAAAATTTTCCACGGACATGAAACAACACTCACCTGCTGCATTAGGGAAGTAAATGCATCCTTTGAGAGACCAAAACCAATCGCAGCCATTTCTGCAACAGACTGAAAAACCAAGCAGTCACATTCCAGAATTCTCAAACCAGTAGCATAAATAAAAGATGCAAATGCTATAAGTTGTACCCACCTCTACAGCAGATATCATCTTATATCCCCATGAGTCCATAGTACATTTCCATTCAGGAAAGCCCTCAGGTATTACTGGCTCTGAGTTCAGTTCCTGCAAGTGTATAATGATTGTTTTACTTACTAGCAGCAATTTTCAGTTCTTATGGCACTAATTGTAACCATTGATTGGAGCTAAAATCAAGGAATGTCATTGATCAATCTCATCTTTGAATAACATAAATGAAATGGGGAAATGAGAGGAGAAACCTTAAAACAGGTAATCTTTGGACGGGGACCAACTCTCCACATGTATCTCCATTTAGGATCTGGTCCAGATGGACTAGATGGTTGATATTCTTTAGGCATTGCTTTAAGCTTCTCTTTCATTTCCTCATCAACCAGGCTACGTGGGACTTCAACTCCTTCAGGTGTCACCCCGACCTGTCAGACAATGACATGAATAGTCTTCCAAAAAAGAGGCTTAATGAGCACTTGAGCAGACTTGGAATTTATCGAACCGATTGAGTACATCTATCTTTCTAGTTATTAATTGACAAAACTAGCTATCACTTCTCTATAATTGACAGCAAAACCATGAGAAGGAGAATCAAAGCAAAATAATTTTGTTATCTAAACATGCAGTACAAGCAGCAGAAAATACGAATTGTACGATTCAATGCCGTTTCAAAATTAAAGCCAGATACTCTGCAGCCCTATTACTTCTGGATACCAATGGACCCTCACTTGCCTAAATGTAAAGTATTTGTAGTTAGCAAAGCTTCCCAATTTCTGTATGTACTATAGTTTCCTTTTAACGTTAGATGAACACCAACAGTAGAGAATATAGTATTTTAACCAACACGTTTTTTTTTTTAAAAAAAAGTGTTAACCAACAGGGTTTTTTCAAGTAAATTATTGGTGAGGCAACAAGATCACGCGAGAGAAAGCTATTTTCTACTTGCCAGTTCGACGTTTGACATATGCAGACAACGGAGAATATAGTAAGTAAGCCAAATCGGTCTCTCAAGTAAAATTTGAGATGCGATAATTTCACCCAACAAAAGGCTATTTTTACTGGCCACATTATTTTTGCCGAGCTTGATAAAAGCATAAGTGGTCAAACACAGGAAGAAGTCTTTCCTCTATCATAAAACCCATGTATTTCTCCATTGACCCTAATTTCTTTCAGTAAACATTAGGTAAGCTGGAGCCTCTAATGATAAGAAATCTGGAACAAGGAATTCAGGCTAGGGTTTTAATTCATTGCCTTTGCTAATGCTGAAACTAATATGTTTCTAGGTACTGAGGCCACCAAACTGATCAAGCTCAGATAAGACAACACACTCAAATTGGAGTAAATATAATCAGGATTATAGCTAAAATTCAGTATTTAAATGACTTTGATCTTGAGAATAATACAGAGAGAAAATCTCAAACAGATTATCATCAACAACACTTATGAATGATAAAAGCATTCATAAGATAGGAAATACAAAAGTTGGGGATGACCTGATAATGTAGATGAGGGCGCTCCTGAAGGCGCTTAAATTCTTCAGGCTGTTGGAAGTACTTTTCCATCATATCAATGAACTTATCATTATCTTCAGCGGTACACCTCGGATCCTTCACCAATAAAGCTCCAGTTTCTCTTAGGGTTCGACTCACCTCCAAGCACATACTCTTAATATGGAAATCCAACTCATCGCTACAGATTTCCAGATAGGGTGCCAGATCAATTACAGGAAGCTCCATTTCCAACAAAATGGGTGCTAAATCTGGTTTTTAGTGCGTAAGTAAACGGCGCACCGGATCACAATCTTTGCTGGTTTTCACTTTTCAGTTTTGATATATGGTGATTACAACCCGCCTCATGCGCAAAATATATTGGTTAGACAAATAAATTAGTACTCTCTCATTTTATTTTATTATATTACTAGTAAAATTTCCCACGCGAGGCGCGGGTATTTAATATCACGGAATTTATAAAATAATATTTAAAATTTATCGGTCATTAAAACTAAAACACTATATTATCTTACATACAAGATTACGTAGTAACGAACATTAATAATGTAAAGAAAAATGAAAATTATAACATCTTATCATTTATCCTTAATAACATAAGCATAAATTGATGACTGTAAAAATACATATTGGCATCTGTAACAATAGAATGAAACAGAAAGGAAAAAATTGACCCCACTGAATGCAAAGTGTCCTCTTAAGAAATTAGTCTCCTCTAGTACCCGAGGTTTAAAGAAATAGATGCTCTCAGGATAGAACGATTCTATTCACCATTGTATTGATACAAAAACAATGGTGTCACTGAGCCACTCAACAGGAGCAAAGTATACGAATATTTAATTGTGCAGAAGAAGAAGAAAAAGTAGTTCAGAATTTTCATTGTCCTAAAATGAGAGGAAATCCCTCTATTTATAGACAACAAAGTGCAGTGTGAACAACTGTTTATTGTGCTTTATCGGAAAGGTCATAACTATTTGGAAAAGTTGCAACCCTTAGGAAAAGTCTCAACCTTTCATAAAAGTCACAACTTTTCATAAAAGTCGCAACTCTTCATTAAAGTCACAACTTTTCACAAAATCACAACTTTTCACAAAAGTCACAACTTTTCAGGAAAGGGGAAGGCTAGTTTTGAAAATAAATAAATTAAAAGGGAATCATGATTTGTGGTGACGCCATGTAGGCGGGCCTAGGATTTTCTTATATATATATATATATATATGATTAAAATTAAAATTGAATTGTAAAATTTAAAATAAATAATCTACCATCATTAAAAAGGCCACCACCATAATAGAAAAAGTCATTTCCTTCCTTTAAAATTGCCATAACTGTTATAAAATAAAGTACTCAAAGTAAAATAAAATGACAAGAAAAAAATGAGAGAAAAAGTGAGGCACAAAGTGATGGTAGTAGTTTTTCACTATTATTGAATGTTTTTCTTTTCAATTATTCTTGTCTTGCTTCTTACTTTGTTACAAAAAGAGGGGTTTATATATACATATATATATACTTAGGCATCAAGAATATTACATAGATATCTATTTGTCGTATATATACTTGAGCACCAAGTATATTATATGAATACCTAGTTTACATCACTTTGTATGATGAATATATATATATATATATTACACACAATGTATTGTGTGTACATATATGTTACCACAAAATATATTTATGTGTACATACATTTTACAACACTTCCCTTTGTATGTCCTATGTAAAAAGAAAATTTTAGTAAAAGAAAAGGTGTAGTAATATGCTTTGTTTGCTGCCTCATTAAAAATCTTTACCAGAAAAATCCAGTGGAATAAAACCTGGTTAAGGAAAAAAGAGTGTAGCGCGTATTTACTCCTTCCGATGAAGACATCACATAACAACTTGAAGATGACACATTCCAATCTTGTATCTCAACTTTTCAAAGGTTGAAGTTGGTAATGCCTTGGCGAATATGTTTGTTAAATTATCACTTGAACGAACTTAGTGAACATCTATTTCACTCTTCTTTTGGAGATCATGAGTAATATATTTTGGTTGATCTCCCTTGATGTATCCTCCTCTTAATTGAGCTATGTATGCAACATTGTCTTCATATAATGTTGTTAGAATACCACTTTTCGAAGTGTAACACCTCAAAATTTGAAAATCTATGTTCAAAAGGAAAAGTCTAGTTTTTGGAACTGTGGTGATCTATGAGTCCTATCTACGGGCCGTAGGAAGTCCTACGAGCCGTATAAGGGAAGTCGTAGACTTGGGTTTGAATTTTTGAAATACCAAGTCCCAGTGGTAGACCTACGAATGGACAGGACGAGTCGTAGGTTGTTTGACGAGTCGTAGGAAGTGGTCGTAGAATGAATTCCAGACTTGGTTAAAAAAATTATTTACTCTGAATTCGATAGTTAGGGACTATGGCCGCAGAAGCTCCTATGGACCGTAGGAAGTGAAAAACATTTAGACCTCCAGTAACTCGATCTACGGACCACCAGGACGGACCGTCGAATATTCTACGGTTCGTAGGTGGCACCCGTAGATCACTCTAGCAATTATTATTAAAGGGTATTTGAGTCTTTTCCTATGTAATTAAGACCTATACTACGTCGTTTTACCTCTGAATCTAAGCCCTATAAATACCCTTCACCCTTAGAAATTTCCCTCAACTCATTCATTCCCTCAAATTCCTAAATTCTCTCCAAGGTTCACTCCAAAAAATCTTCTCTCTAGATCAAGGATGAAGAAGCTAGGGTTCTTCAAGTTCAAGTCTCATTTCTTCATCATTGCTTAGGGATTCAATCAAGGTATGTATGGAGTTCATCATTGCTTAGGGATTCAATCAAGGTATGTATGGAGTTCATCAATGGGTTTCAATCAACCATTAAGTCCCCAAAGTTTCTTCAATTCTCCGTTTCAATTTCTCCAAAAAATTGATTAGGTTTTCATTCAATTCCTTGTGAGTTTTATTTGTATTAGAAGGCAAAGGTACTTGAGTTCATTAACCTTCGTCAAGGTAATATGAGTGTGAATGAGTATGCTTTCAAATTCATGCAATTATCCAAATATGCTCCAACTATGGTTACCAATATATCCAAGGCAAGGATGAGTAAATTTGTGTCGGGTGCTTCCGACTTGGTGGTCAATAAATGCCTAACCGCCATGCTTTTTAGAAGAGGAAAATCTTAAGGAGAAAACTAGGGATTCAAAGAGGGCAAGAAGGGATAATGGTGATTTCTCATATTCAAGGTCCGATGGAGGTAATCATTCTCAAGGTAATGATTCTAGTGAGAAAATGGTGCCCAAGTGTCGGGAGTTTGGAAAAAGCCATAGGGGTGAGTGCCTAGCTGGTTCAAATGCATGCTTTGGGTGTGAAAAGAGTGGTCACAAGGTGAGAGATTGACCATTCCTTACTACTAAGGCAAGGGATGGTAGGCAAGTTCAACCTAGTGATTTCGGTTCTGGTACTCCAAGACAAAATAAGTTCTATGCACTTCGGACTCGACAAGATCATGAGGGTTCCGCGGATGCGAAAATTGATTAGTTATGATCTTTTAGCTTTTGATTATGCATTGCTTAATTTTGGGTGTTTCATTGGCTATGGTAAGACTCCATGTATGGTTATTGTGTTTGAAGTCAACCTTGAAATCTTGGTGTAAATTCCTTAAGCATTTACTTGTATCAATGATTCCGTGGTTGTTAAGACTTTGGTGCTATGCTTAGGTCGAGGGAGATGGATTCGAAAAGACAAATGAGATTTGCTCCCAAGGGGGAGATAGTATTTGTTACATGGTTGGTATGTGTGTGGAACTATTTAAATTGTGGGGAGGGTTCTTTGCTATGGTTTGGTATGGAAAAAGGCTGGAGGCGATGTGATGTCTTAGTATCCCTATCTATTTCCATTATCTTTGAGTATAGCTTGAGGCAACAACCCCTCATGTTCACGTTTTAGGAGTCTTGTGCTCTTAGTTATTTTCATGTTTCCTCATGCATGCATGCTCATGACAATTTTGAATTTTTGAGATTTTGATTTAGCTTCATTGATTGCTTGATGATGTTGTGCATTTATGTATGATTTGCATGAATTGTTATGAAAGATGTTTTAAAAGCATGTTTTAGCTTGAAGTTGATACTCCTCCTTGGTTATATGCATTTTAATGAAATTGCATTCATGTTGGGTTGTTAGTTTCTCTCCTACTCTATTCATGCTAGCTTAAGTCTCATTCGAGAATGAATGTTCCCAAGGGGGAGATACTGTAACACCTCAAAATTTGAAAATCTATGTTCAAAAGGGAAAGTCCAATTTTTGAGCACTATGGTGATCTATGAGTCCTATCTACGGGCCGTAGGAAGTCCAATGGGCCGTAGAAGGGAAGTTGAGTTCTTGAAATATCAAGTCCTAGTGGTTGACCTACGAATGGACGAGATGGGTCGTAGGTTGCTTGACGAGTCGTATGAAGTGGTCGTAGAATGAGTTCCAGACTTGGTTAAAATTTTGATTTACTTTGAATTCTACAGATAGGGACTACAATTCGTAGAAGCTCCTACGGACCGTAGGAACCAATCGTAGGAAGTGACAAACATTTAGACCTCCAGTAACTCAATCTACGGACCACCCAGACGGACCGTCGAATGTTCTGCGGTTCGTAGGTGGCACCCGTAGATCACTCCGCTAGTTATTCTTAAAGGGTATTTGGGTCTTTTCCTATCTAATTAATACCTATACTACATCGTTTTACCCCTAAATCCAAGCCCTATAAATACCCTTCACCCTTAGAAATTTCCCCTAACTTATTCATTTCCTCAAATTCCTAAATTCTCTCTAAGGTTCTCTCCAAAAATCTAGGAAGAAGAAACTAGGATTCTGCAAGTTCAAGTCTTTTTTATTCATCATTGCTTAGGGCTTCAATAAAGGAATGTATGTAGTTCATCAATGGGTTTCAATCACCCATTAAGTCCCCAAAGTTTCTTCAATTCTCCAATTTAATTTTCCCAAAAAAATTGATACGGTTTTTATTCAATTCCTCATGGGTTCTATTTCTATGGATTCAATTGCTTGATTATGATCTTATTTTGATTATTTGGACTTAATTACATGCTTTTTAACTAATTCCATGTGATCCCATGCATTTTGACTATGAACCCTAACTTATATGAATTTTCGAAGAAGCTTGAATCTATGAATACATTTTTAGGAAAACAATGTGTATATGACATAAGTAAGCTTATAGATGAAGTTATATATATATTTTATGAAGTTTGGTCACATGCCATGAATGACCTCTAGATTCGCCCTTAATGCTTTTGGGCTATTTTTTCTAAATTAGGCCATGATTTGTATGGTATCAGGATATGCCATCGATGATTATAGATCACGCTTATAAAACTATTTTCATTAGTAATAGGACATTTTTAGTATGAATTTAATGACTACGAGCCTTATAAAGCTATTATGAAAAGGTCATGGATGATGAAAGATTTTCTCACCATGGTCTAAGGAGCTACTCTATGATGTTTCTAGCTTGGATCCTTCCATGAATGATAATATGAATATGAATAATGACTATTTTGTAGGACTTCTACTTAGCATCGAGTGGCTTTGAGGTGGAGGCTTAGTTAGGTTAGTCTCTATTAGCTACCTCTAGTCCTAAACTACGTGCCCCCCTAGGAGTTGTCTTAAATGACCTAACTAGTAGATCCACCTATAACATATGATATGATGTATACAGGTTCTACCTTGACAAGTAGAATTCCCCTTCTTTCGGTATGAGGAATATACTGAATTCCATGTTATAGCTCACATTGTCTATGTCGATTAATGGTAAACTTCCCACAGAACAAACTAAGTTAATTAATAATGTTTTATAAAGCTTCCTTTATGATTTAAAGATGCAATATTGACCATGTTCATGATTTAAAAATCTTCTTAAATGATTTTTCTATGTTTTAACTTGATCATGCATTTCATGTTTTCGATTATGCCCCCTTATGATCACGTCTCATATTTTATTGCATTCCCCTCATACTTAATTCATTCTATGTACTAATACATACTTGTGCGTACATTATTTCACTAATGTAGGGCTTGATGATTTTTCTCCCTCCGTTCGTGGCTAGTTGATTGTAATAGAGACCTGAAGACTTGGTGAGTCCTCATACTTCGAGGATGATGTCACTCTTATATGTTTTTTCCTTAATACCATTTTTAGACTCTGTATGTGATGTATGAGTTACGTCTCAATAATTTCTTTTGACGTAATAAATAGCTGGTTGAGACTATGTTAGACTTCCACTTTTGTCAAACTCTTTTATGATATAAGACTGTTTCTTTGAAATCGTTTTTTTATTATCTTGCATGATGTATGCTAAGTGGCTTGTGTAGGGCCTCTCGGGGTCTTATGCGTCATGTCTAGGGTGTACTTTGGGTCGTGACAAACTTGGTATTCAGAGCACAAGGTTTAGAAAGGTCCTAGGATGTCTCATAAGCCACGTCAAGTAGAGTCTTGTTCATGAGTGTGAAGCGCGCCACATTTATGAATAAGAGGCTATACGATGTTTAGGAAACTCCACTTCTTTCATTACTCTAAAGTCGTTCCATATAGTGTATCTCTATAAAGGTCCTCCTCTCCTAACCCATGTTTATGCTTTTCAGAGTATGCCTCCACGAAGGAATTTTGTGAGAAGGAATGTTCGTGAAAATATGGAGCTTGAGGTTCCCCAAGTGTCGGTGGATCCTTTGTCCGACCAAGTGACTAATGATGAGTTTTGAGCCGCATTTCATGCATTGACCTAAGCTATGACGGCTCAAGAAAATAGAGAGGTTGTGGCTCCCGTGAACCCAAGGATGGGTACGACGACAACAAGGGTGATAAACTTTACTAAGATGAATCCTCTAGAATTTCATGGGTCTAAATTTGAGGAAGATCCTCAAGAATTCATTAATGAGGTTTATAATATAGTGGGAATTATGGTATCACTTCGGTAGAAAAGACGGAATTGACGGATGACCAACTCAAGGGTGTTTCTCAAGTTTGGTTTAACCAATGGAAGTAAGAGAGGGCAATATATGTGGGACCTCTTGGTTTGGAGAAATTTAAGGTTTCTTTTCTTGATAGGTTCATTCCCCTTGAGATGAGGTAGGCAAAGGTACTTGAGTTTATTAACCTTCGGGAATATGAGTGTGAAGGAGTATGCTCTGATATTCATGCAATTGTCCAAATATGTTCCAACTATGGTTACTGATCCAAGGGCAAGTTGAGTAAATTTGTGCTTCCAACTTGGTGGTCAAAGAATGCCTAACTGCCATGCTTGTTAAGGAGATGGATGTCTCCCATTTGATGGTTCCTGCACAACAAATAGAAGATGAGGAACTTAAGGAGAAAACTAGGGATTCAAAGAGGGCAAGAAGGGATAATGGTGACTTCTCACATTCAAGATCTGGTTGAGGGAATCATTCTCAAGGTAATGGTTCTAGTGAGCAAATGGTGCCCAAGTGTCAGGAGTGTGGAAAAAGCCATAAGGGTGAGCGCCTAGCTAGTTCTAATGCATGCTTTGGGTGTGGAAAGAATGGTCACATGGTGAGAGCTTTCCCTTTCCTTAGTACTAAGAGAAGGGATGGTAGGCAAATTCAAGCTTGTTCACCTAGAATGTTTGTTTTGGTTAAACTTTTCAGCTTTCAAAATCGAAAAAACTCACCTAATACCCATTTGATCACCTCTAGGATTATGTCACTCATTACCGTAGGTCACAAACAATATACAAAAGTTGGTGTATCAAATAGGAAAAATATGCATAGAAATCAAAAAGACCATGAGGTCTGTTACAATTGTCTCTGCATGTCAACACCTGAAACTCCAAAATTTTCAACTTTTTGTACCTCAATATGTGTTTAACGTATGATTTGTATGTATAATTACATCCAGCTTGTATGTCGCTTCCATATGTTAACAACTTAAGCTTGAATTTTCCAATAATTTTTGTTCCAACATGTTGTTTTTATGTTGGTTTCGTATATCTGAATAAATATAGCTTAAAATTTTAACTTTCTTGGACCTTATATATGGTTCAATATGCAGTCCATATGCCTAATATTCAGACCTTAAGTCGACGGCTCTCAACTCGATTTTTCTGACTTTGTTTCTTTCAATACTTCTCAACTCCATTTGTTTATACATTTAGATATTGACTATCACATGTGCATGCACAATATTTATCATGGTTCGAGTTTAACCACAAGTATTTAATGAGTTCAAACCTACTCTAAATTTATGAGGTGCTATAATAATTGTGGTTGATATAATGATTGTCAGTGGTGATTGGTGGTTATTGTAGTAATAGTGGTGGTGATGGTGATAATTGTAAATAGTCACAAGTGATTGTGATGATTGATTGTGTGATCGATAATGGTAGTTGCGATTGAAGATGGCAGTTGTGGGTGATGACAGTTAACAATGCTATGCTGAATGATAACAATTGGTGGTGAAGTTTCACTTTTACAGAAATTTTTGAATGGATAACATTTTAATGATATTAAGACTTTGTTATAAATTATAACAATTTGAATCCATTCAAACCCTTTAAATGGTTATAAGCAAAAAAAAAAAGTATTTTATAACTAAGATATGAATAATTTAGTTTGAGACCTAACAAAATAAATACACTTAATAATTGTTTTATTTTTTAATTTTGAAAATTGGGTTTAAAGGAAGGAAAAATAGAGAATGGGATATAAGATTGATATGAAGCCTATCACCTATTACACGGGCATCAATAACAACTATGAGTCAGACGTCCGTGAAACATAAACAGATGGAGACTATCATCATATATGGTTTACAATGTTATTAACAAACGCTTAGATAGGGGTATATATAGTCCGGGTTAGTTCGGTTTTTTCAAATACAAAACCAAATCATTTGTATCGGGTTTTGAATCTATAAACCAAATCAAACGAATGAAATTTGGGTTTTTCAACTTTGGGGTTTTTCCCGATATTTTCGAGTTTCTCGGTAAAGTATTCATACAAATATATAATTAACTTGTGCTACAAATACTTTTACTCCTACCGAAATACAACTATCGAAGGTGTTTCTTAAGAAGATAACACAAAATATAATATGAGTGATGACACTAAAATATTCGATAAAAAATAATAATGAAACCGCATAAAACAAATATTGTAAATAAATAAGTCATAATGAAAATGATCATAATTTAAAGTACTAAATCATACTAAAATAAGTCTAATAATATTTATTACATGACTAAATATTAAAGAAAAAACTAAAATTAAGTTATGTATTTTAATTGTCAAAATCAATGTAAAACTAAAGAGCACATATTATACATTATTGTCATTCTTAGTGTTGAATTATTAATCTTTTTGTTATTATTAGTATTGATTTTATTTTATTTTGAGCTTTATTAGAGTTACTAATATCTATGGACCATAGCCTTTATTGGACCATTAGAAGTTCTAAGTCAAACTTGACATAATATGTCAGTAAAAGATAAAAACTATGAAAAAAATATAAGAAATATTTATAAATTATATCAAAATAAATACTTTTATGTATGAAATAAATTAAAATTTTATATATATAATGTCGGGTTGGTTTGATCTTGGGTTGATTTTTTCAAGTTAAAACCAACCCAATCCAAGTATAGTCGGATTATTTTTTTCCAATACTAAATCACTAGTCAGATTTTTTTTCTCGATTTACAGTTTGGTATAGTTTTTGTTTCGATTTTGTTCACCCTTACCCTTACAAATGCTCACCCGAGCTCGTAAATGAGAGATTCCAAGTTTTCTACTTTGGCTTTTAAAAAAACAAGCTTTCCTTCAAGCTTCAAGTATGGAGAAGTGAGATTCCATGACCTTCCATGGTGAAATAAAGTTAATTCACGGATGAATTCACTTATCTTGACCTTGTGAGTGATGGAAAGGAGAGAATTTGAGAAAACAACTATTCTAAACACAATCAAAAAGTTTGATGCTTCGCACCCTCTACTGCATATAGTGAGAAGTGTGTCACGATGACATCTATTATACACTATCAGTAGGTAAGCCAAATCCCATAGTCCGGAACCAAGAGTAATGCGCTATCACGCGTAAGAAAATACAAGGGGAATGAAGGAAAATATCAAAATAGAGGAAGGAGAAGTAACAAATATAAACATACAAAAAACCCCAAGACCTAACATCAGTTGGTAGTCGAGCTTTTAATAAAAATAGGAGTACAAAAAATTATAAATACAAATACATATAGAACTATCTCTGAATGCAAAATAAAGACCAGTCCTATCAAAGAGAGGGAAATCGACAATTCCGAACGTCACGAGCTCACCCCAGTCTCTGAATCCTAAAAGTTGCTTTGCACGAGTCCCAAATAAATGGTGAAAACTTGTACCATGATATGCAAGATGCAGAAGTGTGGTATGAGTACCAACAAGAGGTACTCAGTAGGCATAGACCGACTAAGTTCCAAAGATAAAGACAATATATATAGCATGTAAATAAGGAAAGTACAACACAAGTAACTTATGAAGGGGTATCACATCATAATACAAGTAAACAAAGATGAAGAAATAGAATACACTGACTAAGAGACCGAGACAGGGGAGCATACTTGGAGGCGCTACTCCAACAACCTAATCACGACAAAGTCTTGTTACGGATGCCAACTAGACAAGGATACCAATGGTAAACACTGCTACTCAACATAATCACCTAAAAGGTCAATCAAACCTAACCGAATAAAAAATACCAAGATAGGAAAAATTACAACCGATATACACAACTACTATCAAATCAACATAAGATACACAACCATATAATCGAACAACAACCTAATCAAACCCCCATAATCCTAGAAGGTATACAACAACAAACATAACGCGTCGACCTCCATAAGACTGGTTGGTGCAAACAATAATAAATTATATTAGTGTAGACAATGAATATTAATGCAACTTATGTGATAGAAACCAACTAAGCCATCAAAACCAAGTACCACACAACCAAGTATATATACCCACATCCTGCCCTGATAGCTAGGTAGGACTTATGCAGATAACCTCATCTTGTTCAATGTGTCACACGACCAGAGGGACTATAGGGGACTCGAGCAATTTGTATACACTATTTGATCCTGATTCAGGACTTCCAAAGTTATCCGTCACGGTACCAGATCTGTTCTGTCATGGTACCAGAGGTAAAAATATCCAAATCAATAGAGAAAAGCGACACTGACGCGCTGACTGATTAAGTAAAAAGTGAGCACATCCCAGATGCCTCTAATGTTTCAAAAACTTATTTTTTTTAAAGTGATCTAAGTGGTACGACTCCCATCAAAACCAATTTTAAAAGAGTATAAGTGTAAAAACAACTTTGTCAAAAATAGTAGTAAATATCCAATGCATGAGCCGGGGTCGTACCACAAAACACGTGAAATAGGTATCAAATACAATGTATGTCATCACCAGTATTCAAACAATAGATGCTTAAATGCTAGATAAACACTACAAATTACCACGCTTCCAGAGCATAGAAAATTAACCTGAAGTCTAACTAGTCCTCGACAAAGGCCTCGGTCCCAAAAATCTACCAACATCCTCAACAATAAAAACATAACAAGAGTAGTAGTACTCATGAAACAAAGGAATCAATGAATACTTCGGCAATCAAAGGGGGTGGATAACTCAAATATCAATGTCTTACCCCGAACATCAAATCAAGCTCCCAATCCAGCACAACTAAAGCCAATCATGGCTACAACAAACAACTAAGGTCCGAGCACTAACAGAAGGTACCAAAATCGTAACAATCGAGCACTTTCACTTTGCCATATGCTCGCTTAGTAAGCTGTTGAGATGCCACATCAATAAGAACTTTCGAATCAGGCTCAAAAGCTGTTGAGAATATTACCTCATCTTTCTGCTTGTTCAACTTCTATATATGGGAACTAAGGAGGAGATCTTGTAGCTACTGGTGTAGGATAATTCACAATTTTTTCTGTTGACATCTTAGCGTTAACCATTGTATCAACCACTACCTTAGGCATATTTTCACCCAAATCCTTACCACATCTAATCATAATTATATTAGCATGTTTCAAATTGGAATCCATATCACCAGGTAGACTTCCAAAAGGTCTCATATTTTGTGCTCTAACCCATCTATCTTTCTAAAATATGGATTGCTAATTCATGGTTATTTTTGTAGTGTCTTCCTACTTTTGTTGCCCATCTACCAATTTGTTTGTTGATAGCCTTGTTGATGACCTTATTGATTTTTTTCTCTAGTTTACCCCTCAAGAGAAATTTGAGTGTTTCCTCTAATTAAGGTTATAAGTATTCCCAAAATTCTGATGTCTATATGACTTACCCATTAAATGTATTGACATATTTGTTGAATAATCACCCACATAACAAGTGAGCTTTCTGAATCTAGTAAACTTAAGCTTGCTCCATGAGAAATTTTTTCAGCTGTTCATAGTTGTGATTTGTGCATGTATACTATCAACCTCAAGCATACCAACTTCTTTCTTTATTTGACTCACAACTGCTAATCTAATCAATACGAGCAGTAACTCGATATATGTCTTAATTCTCTAGTGCCTATCCATTTGCAACTGAATCTAGAAATAGTTTAGAATAAATAATCTAGGACCTCCAACGTCTGGTGATGATAGGGACAACCTTTCAAATCTTTCCCACACTTGGGGAAGGCCTTTTGCTAAACTTCCACTATCTCATTTCTCAACTTAATTGTCTTTCCCAATTGCAATAAAATTCTTTGCCATATCAGCTCATGAAATGATATATAGAGTTGGGAGGTTGATCTTTAAGATGTCTCTTAGCTTCCCCTAATAGTGAGAATGGAAATGGAAAAGTCTAATATAGTCTGATGCGTGTGATGTACGTATCTGCCATCTCTATGAAATGCACTTGCCGATCCTCATGTACTAAACCTGTAAACTTCATGCTTGAGTGCAAGATTTGCACCATATTTTGCTTTGACTCCTTTCTTCTAGTAATGGTAGGTTTCACAACACTAGAGTTGATGTTTCTTATAATGAGTGGGATTTCCTCTTTGAGCATTGTTACTAGAATTGGTCAGTCGATGGTTGGTTGTGTTGTTCTTCTAACAAGGCCTGATAAAGAAACCTTTTTCGTTGGAATAAAGTTAGGTTTACTTCATCTTTGGTAAGGTTAGCCTCGTCTTTATAGTATAGCATAAATCTGTCACTTGCAATCACAATAGTTAAGATCAAGTCTTTATGTGTCAAAGGCTAAGTTGATGCTAAGCGTCTCCGTAGCCTCCATATTTATTGCATTTTTTATAAAAAGAAAGTCATCCCTTAAACCACCTAAACTCCTCGAGGTACAAACAAACCACAATTTTCAATCCAAAGTCACCTTATGAACCTGTTAAATCACCAATCTGATGTCATCTAATCATATATTTTACCAATTTTGTCTTAAGCATTTTGAATTATTCTCTAGCCCCTTGGACTCTCAAAATCAATCGACTAAGTTCATATCATCATACAAACCTATATAACTCCTAATATTTACTTTAATCAATTCTTAAATTTTAAGCTTTTATTTTTGTTTTTTTCTCCGAATATACTCGAGTTCTTGGGATTGGAGATTTGTTTTGCCCATCTGTTCTAGGAGAAAATTATTCTAATACTCATAAAATGTGACGTTGTAAATTTCTGGTCAACAAAAACTACGAAAGAAATTATTATGAAAATACCCTTATAATTTGTTGTCACTTTTTTCTTTTTGAAATTACCACATTCACTGACTTCTTATGCTTGAGTGTCAAAATGTACAAATAATTTACTATTGTGATATTAGGTGAAACATATTTACTTTTTAATGCAAATAACTCAATGAAGTTTTTCTTCCACACTGCAGTTGAGCGAGGCCTCATAGAGCTCAAGAAATTGGGGATTGAAACCCAATTATGGAAAGAAACTCACCGGTCAATAGATCCAGAAAATACCAAAAAAATACAAAAGGAAAATGATTTTTGACGAACTTACCAATTACTAACTTTTTCCTCATCCCGTTTTGCCATTTCTCAGTTCACTTATTTATTTATTTATTTATTATTGCTTTTTAATAACTTTCTTTTTACAAAGTTTTTATTCATGTAATGATAGAAATACTATAAGTGCATATTGAAAGTTTTTGTTACACAATGCACAATATTGTATAATATACTAATATGAATGTTCATGCAAATATGAAATTATTTTAAGTGGAAAATTTAAATAGAAATATATAGAAAAATTACTATTATATGGTGATATGTCCAAATTATGCCTCCTTAAAATAATATAACGCGATTGTTGTCAAATATAAAATCAAATTAGGTTGGGTTGAACCAACATGGAATAAGGTGAGAACTAAGCCGTATATGATTATTTACTATTAGTTTTTTATTTTCGAAGGAAATGACAAAGTTTGTGAGAGTTCAAATGATTTTTCAGTATCAATTTGTAACTTGTAACTTTCAACAATATTACTTTGGCTGAGAATTTATAGAGAGAAAAACCATGATTGTGTTCACTAAGAGTGTTTGCCTTAATTCAGGTTAATATATAATTTCACTTTGTAATGCTAGTATGCTAGTTTATTAAACTCATGCTACATTTAAATATTTCTCAACCAAATTAGATGCATGTCATTTTTATTCTGAACTAAAAATGTTTATCTCAAATCAATGACATTTACTCTGAGTTCGTTAATCTTACTACATCATAAATCATTAGACAATTTTTGAATCTCGAATCCACGTTATTAACTCTTTTTTCAGGTTTTACATTTTTTCTACTCAAACAAGTCAAATCTAGGAAAGATTCTAATGTTTACAACCATTAGAAATTGATTAGTTCGAAAGAGTTAATAAGGTATACAATCACAATACAAAGTTTATTCCATAAAAAACCTTGTTTAGGTCATGTACTCATGGATTCCACAACTCTTGGTTGTGCAATTTAGATACTCATGATAATTGAAACAAAGAATGTAATTTCATTTATTAAAGAAGAATTTACTTACAAAAATTAAGGCAACCAACTAAACTTTGATTTTAAAAAACCAATGAAAATTCTAGAAGAAAACTCACAAGCATATTGTGTTATTCGCTAAACACAAGATATTAAAATAAACCCTAACAATACTATTTATAATTTTAAGAAAATTTGAAATTAAAAATAATAAAGCTGACCCTCTGAAGTGCATCTGACGCTTCGCCTGAAGACCCATCACTGGTGCCGTCGTGCCCTACCAGAAATTGTGTAGGAAAAGCCTATGCGGTGGTCTGCCTGATGGTCCATCGCTGGTGTAATAGCCCGTCGAGTGGACCACTACTTTTTTACAATGGTTTTGTTTGCTTCTGACGCTTTTTCTAACGGCTCGTCGAAGGTGTGACATTTTGTCAATCATGCCGTTTGGGCTCTCTTTTACCAGAACATAACTTTTTTTTGCTTCCTTTCCAATTTTGACTGATTTCATCTCTAACACCATAGAAAAATCATTAAAATACACTATCATTTCTTAAGAAAAAATATTTATTCATAGTTAAAAACATCAAATGTTGTAATAACCCTCCAGGTCATTTATCTTTTATTAACTTATTTTTATCGTTTAGAGCATTCTTATAGAGATCTCAAGTCATTTATGACTTGTTGAGGATGACAGTTCAGTCACCTGGTCGTTTGTTTGGTTTTTGTATTTTGAAACTTTTGATACTTAAAGGGTTGACGTTGGTCAAAAGTTCAGAAAGACTACCTCAGAATACAATTCTAACTGTTCCCTTAGCTCTGGAACGTCAATTCTGGTTTGGAAGGACCTTTGATGTCATGACCAAGGGGTTCCCCCTAGATGTAACATGACGTATAGAACCCCGAAGGACTCCATACTAGCCACTTAGCATATCATAACATAAGCAATAAAACAATACGAGTAAAAACGCATTTCAAGTCTAAAATTTTCATAAAAATAAAAGCGGAAGTCTAGACTCTAAGTCTCAACATAGCCATCTATTACAATATTCGAAATGAGAAAGGGACACAGCCCATACAACACAGTCTGAAAAGGAAATACAAAAAATGAAACTACAATGAGATAACATTCGTCCTCGAATCATGAGAAATCACCAACAAGCTAGGAGAATAAGCAAATCCAATCTTTAGCCACTATGATGACCACCTTGAGAACCGGACCCTACACTTGAGAAAAATGTAGGAAAAGTAGGTGTTAGTAAAAACATGCACTAAGTATGATAGCCATGCATAAAACATTGAAAACATCCTAAAAGGGACATTTCATTTGAAAGTATGCAATTTGTCAAGTTTAAAGATCATCATAAGGATAGTGGAAAAGCATAAGTCATAAACATAGTCAATACAATATAGATCATCATATCATAAGAGGAACACTTCATAAATAACCTCAAAGCATACTTGTGCAATGCATGGATAAGACCCCATAAATCTCACCCATGCTAAGTAAACCTCCTTAGGCCATCATTCGTATTCATCATCTTTAAGACCTTGAAAACTCATATAAAAGCTTCTTGAGAAACCATAGTTCATAATTCATGTTCATGTTCTTGTTGTTGTGGGAATAAGCCTTAATCGACATAGACCATGTGAGCTTAACATGGAATCCAGTGTTACCCACACCGAAAAGGGTCGTCCTACTTGCCTAAGGTAGCACCATGGTTTGTTAGCTTAGGTGGATCCATTAGCTAAATATCCTTCGGGGGCACATAGTTTATGGGATAAGGAGATTGTTACTAGAAACCCGACCTTTCTGTTGGAGGAGCTTCCATCTCAAGAGATTGCTTCTAGAAACCTGACCTTTCTATCTGGGGAGTTTCCATCTCATATTCAATATCCACTCGGTGCTAAGCATTAATTCCACGGAGTACTTATTAAGTCATAACTTGTTTCATGGAGGGATGTCTTTGACAATCAACCCAATTTAGTTCATTAGGATAGCTCTTAGATCATGTGTGAGAATAATCTTTCACCGTCCATGTCTACATATAGATTCAATAGGTGAAAATAGTCTTTCAACCTTAGAATCTTCATTATGTGAGAAAACCTTTCACATCATGTTCATTATGTGTTCATGAGAATAGCCTTTCAATAAACACAACAACATTATCATAATCATGGACACTTCACTCTCAAAGTGTTCTTAAAGCATTTACATAAACTTTATAAAATATGCATAATACCATATCTTTCCCTTTCAAGGGTCAAAGCTCATATCAAATCAACACATCAAGAATTCACTACATTAGACATGGATATCATCATAATTCAAGTAACCCAACTTACATGCATAATTTTACAACATACTTCTTTCATCAACAAACCCACATCTCAAGATCATAATTGGGAAATATGGGGGTTTCATGGGTTCTTGGGGATACAACATAAAAACCATAAGAAATCATCAATTCATACATAATATAACATAATTCAATCATTAGAATCGATTTTGAAAGGAACTCATGACTTTGGAATCAAACCCTAACTTTTGGGGATTTCTATCTTTTGAAATTGGGGTTTTGAAGGGGCTCCATGGATGAAGAGCTACCATACCTTAACAATGAAGCCTAGTGAAATTGATGTGCAATCCTAGCTTCTTGAACCCTAGCTCCAACTTCCTTGTTCTTCTTTTTTGAGTTTTTCTATAGAGAGAATGTTTGAGAGAATGAATTTTGGGAATTGATTTGGGTTTGGGAAATAATGAGTTGTATTGGGTGAGTTTTGACTTAAAATGACTTATATAGTGACCCTAGACTTACCCAAAATGACTTCACTTTGATTGGACTTAAACTGGAATTTCCCAAAACACCCCTCACTTTAAGAGAGCTGCCAGGTGCCACGAGGGGCTCCATGAGCCGTGGTCATGACCACGAGTCCTGGTCCCCTTCGTGGACTCGAGGCAGTGGCTAGGCTCCAAGTTCCTTTAGCCCAAAAGCCCAAGACATCTTCACGAGAGGCTCCACGAGCCGTGGTGAATGCCACGAGCCGTGGTGCATGCCACGAGCCGTGGTCCCTCTAGTTGGCCTTGAGGCAGTGGCTAAGCCACCCTCCTTCAACCCTCAACTACCAAGGCATGACCAATGCCACTCCCACGAGCTGTCTAAGGCTTCACGAGCCGTGAAATGGCTCTTGTAGAGGAGCCAATCTAGGGCAGCCTTAAGGAGGCTACTGCCTCACCACCAAGAGTGGCACCACGAGCCGTGAAGGCTCTCGTGGCATGGTAGACAGTGCCTTGGGAACTTTGGGCAACCTTGGTCCCTTTCCCTTGGCTCTTGCCCTCATGCCCTTGGCCCTAGGTCACCTTCATGACTTTAACTCACACGTTTAGCTTTAGTTTAGCCTACTAGTTTCTGGGGTGTTACATTTGGTGTGGATCCTGAGGCTTCCAAGATTATCTTGAGCGCCCTTGTGGAAGTTTGCTTAAAATTGAGTTTTGGTGTGAGACCCACTTTTCATCGAGACGAGCTTGTTTGGAAGTTTTGACATCTTTGTTGAGTCTAGAATGCTGAAATTGGTGAGGTAGCATATCTCGTTTATGTGCACTGGGTATCGAATGAATCCCGAGCACCCTATCGGGGATTTCAAATTGGGGGAAACTAGTTGTTGTACATTAGCTGGTGCAGCCTCATATTACTCTTCCCATTCAGTGGAACCTGGACAAGTTCGTGGTGACTAGTGAAACTGGTCTCCGCATTCGCGGGCGTTGTGCTACGATCTCGTAGGCCTAGTGGCCCAACCCTCTGTGATCGCAGGCTGAAAATCATGTTCACAATGGGTTAGATTAGGGTCGACCTTCGGCGATCACAAACTGGGTCCCGCGTTCACGCCGATCATTTATTTGGTCTTTTAATTAAGACTAGAGATGCAAACTAGCGTATTCTTGAAATTTCAAAATGAATTTTCTCGAGCTATACACCTCCGATTAAGGTGATTCAAGTTGTTTTTCTTTCTTTTCAAAAAGTGTGTGGCTTCTTGTTGGAGTGTTTGAGGGTGTGCATGGAGCATTGAATTGAGGTATTTTCATCCTAAAGGGACTACCCAATCCCCATTATTGGTGTTTTTGATTAATTTCTTGCATGATATTTTTAGAGCTTGAATTGTGTTCCATCTTGGGACACAAGTTCACTAGGCTATTTAGGACCATTTAACAGAGTCAATTACGGGATTCCCAAAATGGGTCCCATAATTCCATTTCGACTCAATTTTGGGTATGTCTCTAATTGGTGTAATTTTAATGTCCAAGCGTCTTTATTGATGTTGCGATTCTGTTTTTGATAGAATAGCAGTGATCATAGGCCATTTGAAAAGGAAAAGCTCTAGAACTGTGATTAAGGAGTGTGCACAGTCAAATTTTAAGGTAGGTTACGACTTATAATTTTAGATAAGCTTATGACTGTAAATTCATGTTGATTAGCGAGCGTTGGGATAGGTTTCTAGGTTGTATCATGTTCGATTATTAGAATTCATGTTTTAGGAATATTTTGTGTAGTTTTAGGTAAATTGAGAAAACCTATCCCATTGTCATGATTCTTTCTTGCCTTGTATTATCTCTTGGGTTGAGCATATTGTTATTAGTAGTTGTTTATTTCCCTTAACCTAGACGTAGGCTAGTGGTGGCTTAGACTTGCATATTAGATCCGAAAGGCTTTAGAAATTATCTAATGTTGCTTCTGATGACTTAGCTCCCAATAGAATGATATAACAGACTTAAGTCTGATAATGTGAACCTTAGTTAGGCGCTGACTCAGCTCCAGTGACCTTTTATCCATAACTCTCATATTCTTACTTTAGTCTCATGGTTTTGGTTGTGATTTTGGGCTCCGTTTGTAGATTCGGGTTCGGATTTGGTTTAAGCTTGGAAGTGATTTGATGATATATTTGGGTGGACATCTATCCATGGTTACCCTATGATGGTGATAGTTTGATATTGGATTCTTTCCCGACTGCTCGATAAGTCGTGAATTTAAGGTCCGGGCATATTGTTCCTTTAGTCGCAGATTCAAGGCTTGGGCACATAATCTTCACCCACAATCCAAATTTGGGCTCATTACTTTTGGTTAAGTTGATTCATATCGGCATGGTTCTATTAAGTTCTTTGGGTGTCTTATGTCACGACCCGAGCCTACAACCTGGACGTGACCGGCACTCGAGAACCATTACTTGTCCCCAAGCGAACCCTCATCCTGGCTAGCTACAAGCGGAAGACTAACTCAAGCATACATAAGCTTAAAACTGAATTAAATTCATTGAACTCCAATAGTGAATTTTAAGAAAGTCTGAACAATACTCAAAAGAAACTAAATACAAAAAACTCTTCAACTCTGTCTATCTATGAAGCCTCTACTATTACAGAAGGTTATCGAGACAAGACCCACGACATCTCAAAACTACTAACTGTAAGATAAATGTGAAGTCCTCCGGGATATAAGAAGGCTCACCAAAGATGACTGGAAGATCACATGACCTCAATGAAACGCTTGTTGATGATCCTGAATACATGTATCTGCATCATGAAACGATGCAGGCCAAATGGCTCAGTAAGTGGAATGTACGAGCATGTAAGGGGAATTCTAAAGCATAAACATAGGCTTGAACTTGATAAAAAAGGAAATATACGTACCTCTTCTCAACTCACTCAACTAAACTCAAATAAAATAGGGCTCAACTCAATGATAATATATTCAACTCAATGAAATAAGACTCAACTCAATAATAAGATATTCAACTCAGTGAAATAAGGAACAACTCAATAATAAGATACTCGACTCTGGGTACTCAACTCTGGATACTCAACTCAATATAAAGCAACAATAAAAGATGCAATATATGGAAAGCTTTTAAAACAGTAGAAATCAACTCAATGTATTGAAGAATACAATAATCACTCAATTTGTATGCAAGGATACAAAATAACTCTGTTTGTGTATGAAAATACAAAATAAACTCTGTGTATATAAGAATACAAAATATCTCTGTGGGAGTTTCTCTAACCGACAACCATCACTATGAGCCATGTAATGATATAGCGTCTCGCCCACGCTGCTAGAACTGTCTTATACTTTGCCAGGGTATAAGACCTACTACTAAGTGGATCCACTAGTCTATGCTAAAAGCATTAAGGAATCATCTAAAAAGTATGACCCTTTCTACCCACGTTGGCTACATGGTTTATGGAGACTTGATTTATCTGAACTCATCCCCATATTGGTGCTCAATACTACTCCCAAAATGTAACTAGCTCATATGTTTAAAAACATAACTTTTTCTGTGGTTTGAGATTATTACTCAAAAGATCTTTCTCTTAAAAGAGATGGTACTCAGAACTGCTCATGAAAACTCTTTCTCAAAAATGTATCAAAATCATATTTTAATATGATCATTGATGACTCGGGAAGTCATAATGCATAAACATTGATGGTATATCTAGATACCATACTGCTCATACATTGATGACATACTCGATTGTCATACTAATCGTGTTTTAGAAAACTCTTTTCTCAAAACTCATCTTTACTTTCTCAAAACTCAGTTTAAGAACTCAAGGTTGGCTTTAAAAAACTTTTTAAAATTTATAACTCAAATCATAGGTTTCATGTGGAATTATGAGCATGAACGACTCAATTTAAGGTTTTCAATAACCATACATAGAACTCAATACTTGAAACTCAACAACTCCAGAACTCAAGGACTTCAATGATACTGCCCACTTTAAGAATATTCAACTCATAGGGTTCATGCGGAATTATGGGCATGAACAACTCAACTCAAGGACTTCATGGGTCACATGTAATAGTTCATGATTAGGAATATAATCTCAAAATGGTTAGAAACTCAATCCTCAAGACTTAGAACTTAAAGATACTACTCCTCTCAAAGATACTCAACTGATGGAGTTCATGCGGAATTTATGGGTATGAACGACTCGACTCAAGGGTATAAATAACAATATGAAACTCATGTATACGACTCTTCTCATTCTCATACTTACTTCCTCAAAACTCAGTTTAAAACTCAAGTGTTGGATTTGAAAAAACTTCTCAAGATTTATAACTCAAAATAGGGTTCATGCTTAATTATAGACATGAACAAATCAACTCAAGGATCTTAATAAAAATATAGAAACTCAATAATTAGGAATATAATTTTTTAAAAAGAAACATGAACTCAAGAACTCAAATCAACTTATCTCAAGAATACTCAAATCTAGGAGTAGAATCTAAGATTTCTCTTTTACTGATTTGAAAGAAGATGTAGGGCGTGAGGACGAACTAGTCCAACACTATGATAGCCTTACATACTTGTAAGAACAAGGTTCTTGAAGAATCTTGGAGAATCTTGATGAAAAACTTGATAAGAAGCCTAGAAATCCTAGCTTGAAGGTAAACGATCAAGAAAATCTTTATTGAGATTCTTGAATTAGTTTCTTGAAATCTCTATGGTCAAGAATTATGATTTTCATTAGTGATTCATAATTGTATGCAGGAATTTGAGTTGAAAAGAATAGAATTCTTTGAGAAAAACTTACTTGAAGAAGAATCTTGAAAAAAGATTGGAAGAATCTTGAAAAAGATTGGAAGAATCTTGAAAAAGATTGAAAGAATCATGAATGTAGTCTTCTACTTTGATTTTTCCTTAGGATTTTGTCTTAGGGTTTGAGAGAGAAGAGAATGATGGATTAAAAGATGAAAATTTGATTGTTTTGAGCCTTTTATTAGTCAAGAAATTCGTTTAGGGTTTTCTTGGAGGTAAAAAAATAAAAACAACCCTTTTTAATGTTTTCCGTCGGCTAATTCGTAACAACACTGTATAGGTTACTAAAATAGTCATAACTTTCTACTCAGAAATTGGATTGACGTAAAATTGGTGGCATTGGAAAGTAGGTTCAAATGCCTTTAATCTGATAGGTTACAGCCCATGTAACTCTTTATATTCTAAGAGATATGGTCATTTGAAGTTGACCAAGTAGAATCTTACATCAAAACTTAATTGATAAGGAAACTTCAAGAACACTTATCAAGAACTTATCAAGAAATTAAATTGCTCAATATTTATCGATAGATTCGCAAAAGAAACTCATGATTGGCGCGTGGGTGAACGAACCCAACACTATGGAAGCTTACATACCTCAAAGAACTATATTCTTGGCGAAATCTTGAATTTCTTGAACGAACGCTTGAAACTTTGAACTTTTTCTCCTCTTGAATCTTCTCTCAAACCCTAAATACTTTTGGGGATGAATGAAACTAATTCTAATCAATTTAGACTCCTAAAACCTTACTAAAAATGCTTAAATCCAATTGGGTAAGAAAAGATCAAAATACCCCTCATATTTTCGGGTAACTTTCCTTAATTGGACAACACAACTTCAAACGGGCATATCTACCTCATACGAGCTCGAAAATTAGCAAAATCAGTGGCGTTGAAAAGAGGATTCCAAGACTTTTCATTTGATATCTTACAGGTCACCTAACTCATCTTGTACTGAAGGTTATGGTCATTTTAAGTTGACCCAAAACTTAGAAGAACCTAGGAATGACTTGAATGAATTATCTTTAATTCTTTTTTTTTTTGAACTCAAGGTGCTATATCTAGTGACCTGACCTTAATACTTAAGAAATTTAAAATTACTTGGTAAAATCCTACTCACCACGAAGGATGGTTCGAGTCTTAGTTCAAATTTTTTTCTGGGGTGTTACATCTTATCTGCGGTTCAAGGTTTGGGCTATGCATCCCTCTAGTTTCTAGGTTCACTGGTTCTTATACTTAATAGTTTTAGCTCTTCTATGTACTCGCTGGTCTTATGGGGGTGCATTCGGGTTATTTAATTAAACATACACATGAGTGTACCTTCTGGATTATAGGGGTCCACTTAGGTTATAACTAGTTACTTACTTCCTTTTCCATTCATTCCTAGACTCGTGTGCAGTCCAATTAGATTATTGTTATCATTCCTCTCTTTTGACCTCTAGTTAGTGTGATTTCTTGCTTTTTATTATTTTCTTTACTTCCTAGCTTAGTCGGATTATGATGCCTACTAGGTACCTATTGTTTTGGTACTCATACTACAATTTATATGTGTTTTTGTGTTGTAGGTCCGAAAACCAATCACCAGCGCTGAGATCGAGCAAGTTGCAAGAGTATCCAGTGGCAAGGGTGAGCTTTTGGTATCCTGGATCAGCCTGTCTCTTTCTATTATAGTTTCCTTAATAGTCTATTGCTTTTGAGACAAGTCTATATATTTTAACGTTTGGGACTTGTACTCTTTCGTAGCAACTCTGTACATGTGATTACCAGTTTTTACGTGTGGATCTCTTTCTGATTGTATATATATATTGGCTTATGTCCCTATCTTCTGTTGTTTCCCTTAATGTATTTCATGTATCTCTTGTTTATTATTGTTTCTTATATGTAGGGATGTTAATTGTTGTTCCAGGTTACGAGTTGGCTTACCTACTGGTGGGTTACAGTAGTTGTCTTCATGACAAGTTGGTATCAGGGACCTAAGTTCGCCGATGTTTGCTTGTTGAGGTCAGTAACATTTATGGGCCACGTTGTGTCTAGTAAGGGCTTCCGAGTTGATGATCAGAAGATTGAGGTAGTGAAGAGCTGGCCTAGGCCCACCACTCCGACTGAAATTAGGAGCTTTTTAGGTCTAGCTAGTTATTATAGAAGGTTTGTTGAGGGGTTCTCATCTATTTTTGCCCTGTTGACCATAGTGATGCAAAAGAAGGTCAAATTTCAGTGGTTTGAGAGTTGTGAGAAGAGCTTTCAGGACCTAAAGAGTCGATTGACTTCGGCTTCGGTGTTGACTTTTCCAGAGAGTACATATGGTTTTGTGTATTGTGAAGCCTCTAGAGTTTTTCTTGGTTGTGTTTTGATGTAGAATGACAAGTTCGTTGCTTATGCTTCTAGGCAACTTAAGGTTCATGAGAAGAACTATCCCACTCATGACTTGGAGTTAGATGTGGTAGTCTTTGTTTTAAAAATTTGGTGTCATTACCTTAATGGTGTGCATGTGGATGTCTTCACGGATCACAAAAGTCTACTATATGTTTTCGGTCAGAAGGAACTAAATCTTCGTCAGAAGAGGGGGCTTGAGCTCCTCAAGGATTATGATATGATGTGCTCTACCACCCAAGTAAGGAAAATATTATTGTTGATGCTCTTAGTAGGTTAACATTGGGAAGTGTTGCTCATAATATAAGAAGGTAAGAAAGAGCTTACAAAGGAGATGCATAGACTTACAAGTTTGGAAGTTCTTCTCATAGAGTCCGATAAGGGTGGTGTGATTGTGCAGAATGGTTCCGAGTCTTCATTTGTTATTGAAGTTAAGGAGAAGCAAGATAGTGATCCCATATTATTTCATTTGAAAGATGCAGTTCACAAGCAGAAAGTTGAAGCTTTCTCTCTTGGGGAAAATGGGACTCTCCGATATCAAGATAGATTATGTGTTCTAGATATAGATGGGTTGAAAGAATGAATTTTGACAAAGGCTCATAGTTTTAGGTACTCCATTTATCCCGGTTCCACTAAAATATACCATGATTTTAGAGAAGTATTGTGGTGGAGCTGTATAAAAAAAGACATTGTTGATTTTGTAGCAAAGTGTTACAACTATCAGCAAGTAAAGGTTAAACATCTAAGGCTCAAGATATAAGCATTCCTATGTAGAAATGAGAGATGATTAATATGGATTTCATAAGAGGTCTACCTCATACCCACATACAACATGACTCCATTTGGGTGATTGCAGATAGGATAACTAAGTCGGTTCACTTCTTACCAATTTAGACTTCATATACCGCCGAATTTTATGCTAGACTGTATATCTGAGAGATAATCAAGCTTCATGGGGTTCCTTTGTCCATCTGACAAAGGTAGTGGGTTAACTTCTCATTTCTGGAATTCCTTTTAGAATGGTTTAGGAATCCGTGTAGATCTTAGTACAACTTTCTATCCGCAGACCGACAGACAGGTTGAGCAAACTATTCAGACTCTAGATGATATTCAGAAGAATAAGTGAGTATTGTTATTATTGTGAGAGATTTTGCTTTGAGAGAGAGTTGCCTTGGATGAGGAAGAAAGGCAACCAAAAAAATTATTAACTAATAAATACACACATATTAAGTGTGTAAATTACCATCAGACATAACTAATCATGATTTTTTATTTAGGGTTGAATTAATTCCACTTTCAAATAACTCAAGGGTGATAAAAATTTCATGAAGTATTGATGTGCAGTTGAAAAAAAGAAGTGAATAAATGGATGATTGAATTGACTTATTTTAAATGACTTTTGACTCTTAAGCTTTTGTTTTAGTTTTAAATTAAAAGTGTTTAGCAAACACAAAAAGTAAGAAAAAGTCCAAAGCCAAAAATTTGGGTATTTTAGCTTTGTAGAAGTTTTAGGGATAGAGAGGATTTTCCGTCAATTAATTAATGGAGTGCTACGTGTCAGGTCATCCTCCCAAAATTTAAATCCCCAAATGGTTGCTGTAGTTGTACTCTCCCAACACAGTTTCCTTGTGTTAATTTGTTAAGAAATGACAGCTGAACCCTAACAATCTTCATAACCAAGATGAACACACGCATGCAATCTCCATCTCTAGACGCTTGCAAATCCTTTAAGCTCCTGAGATGTAGCAGTTACCATTACACTTCACCTTCAATACATAAACCCAATTATTGCGTTTCCTGCAGGGACACTGGAAGTAGAAAGTTCGACAGTAGGGAGACGGTGAAAGTGAATGGGAAGGGGAAGGGGAAGGAAAATGTGTGGAGTATTGACAACGAAATGGCAAAGACGGACAAGGAAAGAGATAAGCCGAGGAGGGGGAGGAGAAAAAGAGGGGGAAAGAGGATGAGAAATGTTACTAGGAAAAGCAAAGGTGATAGAGTTATGATATCTAGTGCTATGTTAATGGAAGTCGAAACTGTTTTACAGACTCAGGTAAATTTTGTGTATAATTTGTAATGCAAGTGATGAATTGACTTGTATACAGCTGAATTCTTCCAATTTGGGGTTTTGAGGTGTAGCTGATTGATTTCTAATGGGAGTTAATTCATGAATGCAACTCGCAAATATATATCCCTAGTAAACTTTATGTGGCCTCCATTTACTTTTATTTTGTTATCCCAATGTAATTTGTGCTGTGGTCTTCTCTTGTCATGCAGTCTGCTTCATTTGTTTTTGGAATTTGGGACAAACTCTTATGTTTATGACTTTATTTTGACTCAAGTATGAGCATGCCTCCAGCATTTAGCAACCGAAGGTGTCTGTACATGTTGGAGCATGTCGTATGGAAATTGGCCCATTTGCTACATGATAAGCCGTTCATGTGAGCTGTGAAATTGGGGATGACTTGGTGTTTCTGTCAGCAGCTGGAATGACTGCATGTGCGAGCCGACATATGCGCAAGTTGTCTGTCTTATATCCAATTAGATATAACAGAAAACACATGGCAAGTCATGGAATGTTCTGCTATTGAAAGTAGTTTGCTAGCTTACCAGAGTGATTTGTGGTTTCCACTAGTAGAAGAGGAGCAAGGTCTTTGAGGAAGTTGATTATACCTTTAAGATCTACTTGTAGTGGGTCCAATAAGCTGATTGTGAACATTAATGTGATGAAGTTTTCTTTGAAATCATACTGTTGTTAGCTTTTCAAAATTGTGTTGAAAGTACAAAGTTAGTTTATAAATTCTTATATTAAAGTACAGCTACCGTGTTTATTTTCAAGACACCTACTATTAATGCCTTTCAATTCAATGATGGGTAGGTTCTAGGAATGTCAGAAATTTAGGAAGTGTGATGAATTTTAGACAGGTAGAGCATAGCTTGAGATGACAAAGTGAACATGGTGATTTCAAAGATATTATAGAGGAGTTTTCATTTTGCCTGGCGTAGATACTTCACAGCTACTTCCAGTTAGGCCAAACTGACTTTTATGTTGATGCAATTCATGAGAGTATAGTCAAAATTATGTCTGTTCAACTTTTAGGTTTTCTTTGTTTTTTCCTCTCTTCCCAAATTCATAGATGTATGCTTTCGTTTCAGGAACCTGTTATCTTACCTGCATGGAATACATTTATCAGTAGTGTCAGTGGGATATGGAAGGGAGTTGGAGCTGTTTTTTCTCCCATCACGGCAGAGATGGAACCTATCGAGATTGGCAACAAGAATGAACACCTCTTTGACTGCTATACTCTCTCTCGTATTGATATAGAGCCATCTCCTTCTGCCAGTCAAAGATCTCTAATTCGAAGGAAAGTAAATTGGGTAACAGTGAATCCACATGGGGAAGTTCCAGAATCGAATGGGGGTGACAACAGAAGCTTAGAGAACTCCACAGATGCAGCATCGTCCTTTGATATACATGACACACCTGATAGAAAATCAAGAAATTTGCCGAAGTTTGAATCTTTTGACTTTGGAAAGACTGATATTATGGAGGAAGACATTATGGGAATGGAACCTGGTCTTGTTTTCTTTGAGGTAAAGCTAACTTGGTGTTTATGACATTGGTTCTCTATTGTGTTAATTTTGTGATGCCGTTAATGGTGATTATGGTTCCTAGTGCTTTTGGTCAACTCCATACTAGTTCATTACTATGGAGAGTTTTAGTAAAAGGTCCTATCTATTTGCAGGATGGATCTTACTCAAGAGGCCCAGTTGATATCCCAGTTGGTGAATCTGATGAGTCTAACTATTACCTCTCACCAACTTTTAAGTTTGAGCAAGTAAGTTTTACATGTTATCTTGGTTAAATTTAGTATATAATTTTTTTTGCTGTGGTAACTGGTAGAAAAGGAAAAGAAATTGGAGTACTTCTGCTAACAGGATTCACTTGACTGATACATGTACATACACCTAGCAATTCAGCATAAAATTCGAGATATTACTTTTTCCCTTTCACCCCTTGTATGGGGAACCTTTTAGACAAAACTGGTAGGAAAAGAAAAGAAATCAGAATACTTTTTACCTAAGTTGCACAAACTATTCACTTTCAATAACACACCTGTGTCGGATTCTCCAAAAATACGCTACTTTTGGAAATCATCCGACATGCACCCGTTGACATTTTTGAAGAGTCTGAGCAACATAACTTTTTACTAATCCAAAGAGCATTACCAAAATATGGTTGGGTTAGTGACATCCTTATCAAAAGGAAAAAGGTTACTGACATGCTATATTGATGAGCTGATAATTACAATTTATATTAGAAGTACAAATTTCTCTTGTCAGGATTTGTAATTACTATTGGTTGCATAAAAAATACAACTTTTTCTTGATAAAGCATTTAGTTAATGTTGTGTGAAGATGAGTAAAAGAATCCCCTTTAACTGCATCATTATCAATCCTAAGTAATAATTTCAAGTGTTATTGAATTTGCCTTTGCAGCTAAACATTTGGAGTATGATATTGAAAGGCATCCAAATGCTCATATTTGGTGAGATAGAAAATATTAGGATAGTGTACTTGGAGTTGAGAAATCTTGAGGCTCACTAATTATTTTCAAAATTGTTAAATAGTAATTTTAGTTTATATCAAGTGTAAGAAACAAGAAGAATCAAACCTTTGTTGAACACATTAGCTCCGCCTAGCAGTTGTTCTCTCAGAGTTGCATCAGTTGATGCATACTCTTGCCAAGTCCTTGCAGTGTGCAAACTTGGCAAGCGGGACTATCTTGGTGACTTGGTCAACATGTCTGTAGCGTTATCGTCTGTTAACCTTCTCGACCTTGATAGCTCCCTCTTCAACGACATCTCGAATGAAATGGAATTTGACATCAATGTGTTTGGTGCGCTCATGAATTTTTTGATTTTTAATCAATTGAATAGCACTTTGACTATCACATCTTAGAGTTGATTCCAGCTGAACCAAACTCAATTCTGCCACCAAACCTTTCAACCAGATAGCTTCTTTCTTTCACTGCCTCTGTTGCTGCCATATATTCTGCCTCTATTGTAGACAAAGTGACAATCGATTGTAAATTCAATTTCCAACTAACGGCATTGCCAACGAGAGTAAAGATGTATCCCATTATGGACCTCTTTCTATCAAGATCCACTGCATAGTCAGAATCTACATAACCAAGAACTGAAATACCTTCACTTTTTCGAAAGGTTAGACCAACATCAAAAGCTCCTTTGAGATATCTCAATATCCACTTGACAACTTCCCAATGCCTTTTTCTTGGATTTGTCATGTACCTGCTTACCACAATTACAATTTGAGTAATATCTGGACGTGTGCACACCATAGCATACATAATGCTACCAACTGCGCTAGCATAAATAACCTTTGACATATGCTCCACCCCATCCACAAACTTAGGCATTTGTAACTCTGAAGGCTTGAAATGTACTTACAGGCTTGCTCATATGCATATTGAATCTCTAAACTCTAAAGAACCTTTTTGATGTACCTCTTCTGAGAAAGATGTACAACATTGTCTTCTCTTGAAATCTCCATTTCAAGGATTTTCTTTGCAGCTCCCAAATCCTTCATGTCAAATTCCTTGCTCAACAGTTTCTTCAAAATATTTATCTCCGTGATGTTGTTAGCATCAATAAGCATATCATCAACATACAACAGTAAATAAATCATAGAGTTACCAAACTTCTTGTGATGCACACTACTATCAAATGCATTCCTCGAGAATCCATGTGTAGTCATGAATGCATCATACCTCTTGTACCACTGTCTAGGGGATTGCTTCAAGCCATACAAGGACTTCTTTAGTTGGCATACATGATCTTCTTTTCCCTCAGCTAGGAAACCTTCAGGCTGATCCACATAGATTGTCTCTTCTAGATCACCATGTAAGAAAGCAGTTTGACATCAAGCTGTTGAAGCTCCAAATCAAATTGTGCAACCAATGCTAGTAGCATGCTAATTGAGCTATGTTTCACGACTAGAAAGAAGATCTCATTGTAATAAATTCCCTCCTTCTAACTGAAACCCTTTACAACCAATCTCGCCTTGAACCTAGCATTTTCCACTTCTGGAATACCCTCGTTCTTTCTATAGACCTATTTGCATCCAACTGTCCTCTTCCCCTTTGGCCTTTCAACTAAGACCCATGTCTCAATGCCTAACCGCCACTGTGCAGCATCCTTGCAAGAAGTTGCTTCAACATATGAGAAGGGCTCGAGATCTGTAATCTCTTCTTCTGCAGCTACGAATGCATATACAATCAAATTAGCTTGCTCTATAAGACGTTCTGGTTTTCGTATCTGCCTTTTGCCCCTTCCCTTCGCAATTGTATATGGTTCATTGACAACAAGTTCTTTAAAATCTGCACCTTTTGACTCATCAACTTGAGTCTCTTGATCCCTTTCCTTGGCAAGCTCCGCCGGTAGCTCCACCTGCTCGTTGCTCTTGTTTTCTGATAACTCCACAGAAACTTTACGAGGATCAAGTATAGAGTATTCATCAAAGGTAACATCTCTACTAACTACAAATTTGAGTAAAGACAAACACAAAACTTGTACCCTTTTACTCTATCTACATACCCTATGAATATGGACTTCTTAGCCCTTGGTTCAAACTTTCCCTCATTAACAATATGTTAATAATAAGTTGGACAATCATATATTCGCAAGTATGAATAGTTAGAGGGTTCACCTGACCATACCTCATTCGGAGTCTTAAAGTCAATTGCTGATGCTGAAGATCGATTGACAATATGAGAAGTAGTGTGTCTACATACCCTACAAATATGGACTTCTTAGCCCTTGGTTCAAGATTTCCCTCATTAACATGATAATAAGTTGGACTCCCAAATATTCGGAGTCTTAAAGTCAATTGCTGATGATGGAGATCGATTGACAATATGAGAAGCAGTGTGAACTGCTTCAGCCCAGGATATTTTGGCTTGTAAGAGCATACAACGAGCCTTCTCAAGAAGAGTTATGTTCATCCTCTTGGCAATTTCATTCTGTTGTGGTGTGTGCTTGACCGTCTTATGTCTTATGTTCCCATGAACCTTGTAGAAATCATTGAACTCTTCACTATAAAACTCCAAGCCATTGTCTGTGCGAAGATACTTGATTTTTCTCTCCATTTGATTCTCAACCAAAATCTTCCACTCTTTAAATGCTTCAAAAGCATCACCTTTTGCCTTCAAGAAACGCACCCAAACCTTTCGTTAAATATCATCAATGAATGTGAGAAGATACCGCTTTCCTCCCTTTGATGGAAGCTTAGAGGGACCCTATAAATCTGAATGGATGTAGTCTAGCACCCCTCCCATCTTGTGCTTGCCAGTGCTGAAGCTGACCTTCTGCTTCCCTAAGACGCAATACTCACAAAATTCAAGTGTGCTAATCTTTTCACCATTCAAAAGGCTGCGATTGCTCAACATCTCCATTCATCGTGCGCTCATATGACCTAGTCTCATATGCCTTAATCTTGCCTTGTCATCATCAGATAACTGCATTGTAGATGCATTTACAAAGCTAACAATGGTGCTTCTAGCTAGTGTGTAGAGGCCATCCTCTAGCTTGGCCTTCAACATAGTTCCTCTTTCGCTCATGTACTTGTAGCCTTATTTATCCAGTAGCCAAGGAGATCAAATTCTTCTTCAAATTAGGAACATGACAGACATTTGTAATAGTCCTCACAATTCCATCATGGCAACGAACCCAAACTGAACCAATGCCAACTATTTTACAAGTTGCATTATTGCCCATTACTACGATTCCTCCGCTTGTCTCACAGCTGCTGAACCAATCTCTTCGAAATGTCATATGCAGAGTACAACTAGAGTCTAACACCCATTTGTTGCAATAGACTCCACTATTGCATGATGTTAGTACATATTCATCATTAGAATCATGTACCTGCTCAACAATGGATGCACTCGCCTTTTTTTTGGGCTTTGACATAGGGCAATAACGTTTAAAGTGCCCCTTCTTGTGACAACCCCAATACTCCGCATTCTTCTTGTTCACACGAGACTTTGATCTGTATGTTGATTTGCTCATTCCCTGTTGACTAGTACGACCTCTCACAAAGAGCCCGCTAGCTTCGTCTTCTTTGTCTCCTTCAAAAATGCTTGCGCACATCACAAGAGTTAAGTGCTTGCCACACTTGCTCAAGAGTGATAGGCTCCTTGCTATACACCATTGAATTCTCAATATCACGATATTTTGAAGTTAATGAAAATAGCAAAGCAAATGCAAGCGTCTCCTCATTCTTTTTGATTCCGGCAGTTTGTAAGTCGATCATAAGTTTATTGAACGCATCTAGATAGTCTTGCAACAAAGTACCTGGCTCCATCTTAAATGTGTGAAGACGTCGTTGTAACAACATTCTTGTTGTCACCGACCTGCCTTGGTAAAGCTTTTCCAACAACTGTTTGGCCATCTCTTCGGTACTTGTACTCGCTTCACTAAGCACGTTAGGTGCAAGGGGTAGTTGGATTACATCAATGATTCTCCTTAAATCATCTCCTTGCCGGAATCCAATGTGTCATTGGGGTACTTTCCGTCAATCGCATGGATTAAACCTTCCCTCCGAAATAACGCAATCATTTGGATCTTCCAAATATTGAAGTTGTTGCACCTACTAAATCTGTCAATTTCAAACTTCATGAAACTCATCATTACTTGTTCTTCCTCTTCTACTACAAAGTATTTGGAAATACAGAAAATCAAAGTAATTTTTTTCTGATGTGGAAGTCAGTCAAAGCTGCAACCACAGAATATACTCAGATAGAACCTTGACTCAGATACCAATTGTTAGCGAAACGTGAAAATGAAGAACAACAATATTTAACGTGGTTCGGATCAGAATGATCCTACGTCCACCAGAGAACAATTGCTTGTATATTAACAAAGATAGGGGAGAGATCCCAAATACAGCTAAGAGAATTGCTCTCTTAATTCTCTCTACTCTAGGATGGATTTCAACAATGAAGAATGGTCATCCTTTTATAGGTGGCCAAACTTGGGCTCCAAGCACAAATTGAGAAAAGGAAAAAGAAAGACAAGATTTGTCCTCCACAAATTTTAGCTTGCTCTCCAAGTTCAATTCATGGCCAGGTAAATTGTCACTTGAAATTTTCTTCCATTGGGTTTGACCCCACAAGGACCAAACCAACTCTTTCCGTTAATTTACAAAAGATGAGGATGTCAGTCATTTGCTGATCTATGGCTTGCTTGCATGGAGGCTACAGTGAATTTGTGGAATATGTTCACAATTGAATGGCTTATGTCAGGATCTATTAAAGATGTTTTACTGGGATGGAAGTTCAAAAAGAAGAGGTGGAACAGAAGAGCGTGAGAAATGAAACTTTGAAGGTCATATGGACCATATGGAAATTAAAAGATAGAGGAGTATCTTAATGAGTTGAAAATTCTTTTGTTAAAATTTGTGGAACTTCTTTGTTTTATGCACACTTACAGAGCACATGTGGGAGTCCAATCAATATTGATGGCTGGATGCTCTTTATAGCAAATAATGCCTTCTTTTTAAATTTTTTATAGATCTACATGCAACTTGCATATTAGTTTTTACCCCATCATATCAATAAATTTTAATTTCCCAAAAAAGAAGTATTTGTTGTTTCGTTGTATCATGGTTTTGGGAATAAGGACCTAGGTTCGAGAGATTTTTTTTTTTTGTGCACACAAATGACAGAAAACAATCTTGTTAAAGTCTCGCTTAATATGTGCTTTGGAGCACACGAGACCTCATGTCATGTGTCTCATTGTCCATGTGCTTTGTCTTAAAGAGAGTAAAAACAATAAACATTGTTGAAGGTGATATACCAGTTGTAAGCATATTGTTAAGAATGAATATTTGGCGATAACGAATAGGAAGCTAGAAATTTTGTATCAAAAGGAACTTAAACATGCTTCTTTGCATCTAGTCAGAACTTTAGAATGGTTTAATCTTTATTACCATGATTTTACTTAATATACTTTATGTAATGGTAAATATTTAAATTATTTGTTCGGATAATTGTTGCTTGTGGTTAAGGTTATTTTTTCTTGCATTACATGCTTCTGTTATTTTTTCCATTGAGTATCTTTATTGGAAACCCATGCTTTAGTCGTTAAATTCCTCTTGTGTTTCTTGTCCTTTGATTTTTGTTATTATATGTGTTTCGTGTACTTCAATTGTCGTATTATTTTGTGGTAGTTATTGTTCATTTTCTTCAAATTTCTTTATCATGCTTATGTAGTATTTTGCCATGGCTTCTTTTCATTTCCGTTATTTTGTTTTACCGGACTGCTTTGTTCTGCTTTTCCTTGAGCTGATGGTCTATCTAAAACAACCTCTCTACCTCCCAATGTTGGGGTAAGGTTTGCATACACTCTATCCTCCTCAAGCTCCACTTGTGGGATTACAGTGGGTATGTTGTTCTTGGTATGTTGTTCTTGTGGTACTTTTTGCTTGGCAACACTTGCTGAAGGGCATGAGAGCCAACTGTTAGCTTTGTTGACTTCCTTCTTCACCTAGTAGTGGCTTTCCAAAGACGGGACCTTTTGTTATCACTTTATGCACGTAATAACCAATAACTTGCTTCCAATCAGTCTTGAAGTTCAATCTCGGCAATATTACTGGCTCTTATATCCATATACTCTTTCAACTTCAAATCTCTTCTTTAGCTTCTTCTAGGATTTGATGAATGTCCCCATTTCCTTTTGTGCTCTTTTGATTTTAATTAACTCTTGGAATATCTTAACTCACTCTCTTCTTCTTGCGGGTGTTTGGGGGTGGGGTGGGGTGAGGGAGATGCATTTAATCTGTGTTCTTGAAGTCAATGTGAGTGACCTAAAACAGTACTTTAAACAACAGCTATTTTTTATGACCTGTTTTTTTAACTAGTTGAGTGAGCTCGTTTGTTCCCTTAATTTAAAATGACACTTGGAAGCAACACTAGCCCCATTTTGTACCTAGTGTTCTGGTTTAAATTTTGCTTTGAGAGGGATGTCAAAGGCAATCCTACTTATCAGTTTCCCTTCTTAAGCGTTGCTATGTAAAAGATCTCCTCTCTTATCAGTTTCCACTAACAACATTATCCTAGTGTTATGTTTGTTTATACATCCCTTGGAAGGAAAGTTAATTTCTCTTCCTTTATTTTCCTTTACAGTGTCTGGTAAAAGGTTGTCACAAGAGACTCCGCATGGTGCACACAATAGAGTTTAGTAATGGGGGTTCAGACATCCAAATATTGAGGGTTGCTATGTATGAAGAGCAGTGGGTTAGTACTGCTAATCTAGCTGACCAAAGGTATCGGTATCTTATATTTGATGCTATAGGTTGTAATTCTGAAATGTTAATCTGTTGACTTCTGTAATCCTTCAATATAATGTCTGGCGCGGGCCAAAATCTATTGTTGTAAGTTGGCCAAATATATAGGTGGCCCCTCAGAGTTTGTTCCCGTCCTCATTCTAACACCTTATATGCCTATTGAACACTCCAACCTCAACAAAAATGTGCCTATTGGGCACCCCACACAACATATGTTAGCAAGTCCAGGCGTGTGAGATCAATTGCTTCATATGTTACAAATCAGACCAATAAGATAAATACATGTCAATAAAGAAAAAAAGAAAGACACCTCACAAAATAAATCCTAACCCCGTTTCTTTCTCCTTCTTCCTCCAAACATCCCTCTCAGCGCCCAACTCAACTGCAAAATTTGGTTACTGACCACCATTTGTGGAGTTAGAATAGCCAGAGGTTTTTCTGTACTGAAGAAGGATACTGGACCAATAATTATCTCTCACCTCATTATGTAACAACATCTTGATTGCCTCATTTTCTTTCAGTTTGAAACATATTAATGTGATGGATACTTATAAAGCCTGTATTTGGCATTCTGTTCTGCATGACAGTACTACTACTCCCTATGTGTTCCATTTTATATAACGTTCTTGTCTTTTTAGTCTGTTTAAAAAAGAATGACTCCTTTCCATATTTAGGAACTTTTTATCTTTAAACTATTCACATCACCCTTAAGAACATGCTGTTATAACCAATAAAAAATGCTCTTCTTTAAAAAAAGAAGAGAAGAAGCTCTTATCCTCACAGAAATGTCATGACCATAAGTTGTAAAAGTACTTTTGGTATGTATTAAAAGTCCCTTTTGAACTTCATATTTAGTCAAATACGACCATATAAAATGAAATGGAGGAAGTATTAAATCTTGTAATCATTTCTTTTGAGAATAATAGTGACATGGAGCTGGACGTGAAGCCCTTTTCTCAAAGACGAAGAGTCCAACCATCAGAGCTGACTGGATCTTGGAAAGTGTTTGAGATGAGTGCAACACCTATCTACGGTGAGGACAACACAACAGAAACAGCTCATGGCATGCCGTATGTTTACATATGCACGGAAAACCTGAAGAAGAGAAGCCTCCCAGAAAATCCAGTGTACTTTGGAGAAGAAGAATTGTTAGACATGCAGGATGCAACTGTTCTTTGGCTACCAGGAGGCGTTATGAGTTATGTTGATGTGAACAAGGATGGGACTCTATGTATAGGAGTTGGGTGGTATTCAGATGAAGGAGTGAACCTTGTTATGGAAAGAGATTATGAAGCGGATGGCAAACTGAAAGAGGTTCGATCGAAGTCAGAGATGAAGAGAAGATGGATGGACTAATCCACCACCCATGTAAATTCTCTTCACCCCTTTTCTTTCTTTTGCTCTTAATAAATGACATGTCCCAGTTTTGAATCCATGTTGACGTAAATGGAATTCAAGTTTTATGCATTGACAACCAAAAAAAAGTTACTTATTCCTTCAAAAATAATATGAACAAATAACAGAGGAAATAAACAGAAATGAAATGGAACATAAAAAAAGGAAATAGAATTCATATGTAGCACTGCCTCTCTCCTAGCCCATGAATACAAACAAGACACCCAAGACAAGTGAAAATCCAAAAACCATTTTGCTCATAGTGCCAAATGTACCAGAGGCAGCATTAGGTGGCGTAGACTTTGTGCCATAGGGAGTTGCTGGTGTTGTGGCAGAGGAAGTTCCTTCAACTTTGATTGCAAATTTCATGCCAGTGTCACAGTGATTAAGTGTAGGACAAACAAAGTACATGTCACCTGCACTTGAAAGGGGTATACTATTCTGTCCACCAGTGTAAGTTAAGAGAGCATTTCCAGTGTTGCAATTCTCATAGTCATCTTTACTTACTACGTTCACGCCATGACTTCCACCATAGTTAAACACTGCAAAAACATATTCATATAAAGTTTCTTGTCCAGTACTATTTTAATTTACTTATTAGTATATCAATCACATGCATCATGAAAATCTCATTCTACAATTTCCTACCTATAAAAGAGAAGCTATATTGGCGCTCTAGCCCAAAAGATTATAAAAATAACATAAAAGGTATACCAAACATATATATGGTTTTTATATCTAGTCGGTTGAACCTAGAATAAGATGTGATTTATTGAAGTCATAAAACTCTAACAAGTCAATCATATCATAATATTTTCAATAATGCATTGCAAATCGATTGAGAAACCACCACATGTAGCCATCTAATTATTATCTAACTACTCCTAATTACTTTTCGGACATTAACCTTTTTATCTTGATAAATGTTGTAGTCTATCATATCTTTAACTACTTTATTACATTTCAAATAAAAATGATTATTAATTGTTTTAAGTAAGTCATATGATGCTAGTGGTAGATCATGAAGAGTTAAGACTTTGTGGATGATAAGTTGAGAGGGCAAGTTTCCAAATATATATTTACCTCAATCTTTAATATATGTAGAGTTAGAACTGAATGTCCTGGATTATGTTAAACTTGCGGACCAAACTTTTTACATCTAAAATCACATGATCTCAAATTTTCAAAGGATACATATAGCATATAGTATCTCTAAATTGTGGAAAATTTGTACATATTTGCAAGGCATGAAGAAAAATTGAGTTAATTTTGTAAAAATAGGTTTTGCCTAACTCACACACCATAATCTAGCTTAAATGCTCCAAGACTTATAAGGAGATCACTCATCTAATTAATTAACCACCAATAATATGAGACTTTTTTCCATTCTTTAATAAATTTCTCATACAGTCACCTAATTAATAATAATTATTATCTCATAAAATCACCTTTCTTTTTGCTTCCAACTTTTCATGATAATAACTATCTGTTAAATAAACATATGAAAAATGCATCTTAAGAAAAAATATTGTAATTCCTTATGAAGGGAAAATAAAGAAAGATAGGCAAATTAAGTTACCAAGGTTGTCTCCAACGTTGAAAGTTTGAGCAGATGCCCAAGTGGAGTAATCTCCAGATTGACTCCACCCATCGCTGCCTCCAACAATGTGATCCTTGCCAAAACACATTATTGGAGAAGCAAAAAGAGCAAATAGGAAAATTGCTGCAAAAGCCATTGTATATAACGTCTAGTTAATTAATTTAAGGGAAAATTGGAAACAAAAAAAAAACACAAGTTTATGAAATGATGGATATTGTTATCCCAACTTATATAGAGGGATGTTGTACATGTATCATTTAGTCCAAAAGCAACAACTTAACGTATTAGAAAAAAAATAATACTAGCTAGTAGTAGTCGTTAGTTTGAAGTTTTCACTTGTGATATATAATTATATTATATATACTAATAATAGTAGTAGTCGTTAGTTTGGTGCTAACAGTCTACCTAATGCTTTAGGACATTTTTGTATGCTTTCTCTGACTTGTGGCTTTGATACAATCATAATTGATACACCCTCTACCAAACACACAAGTTTCATTGCACCTAATTGGTTTCAATTAATATTGTTACTAAAAATGGCTTGATTTACTATGTTTATGCAACTCACCATTTAGTCAAGTGCAGTATTCACCATTTAGAATAGTCACTTTATGATCCTATTCTAAAACTACCGTTATTTGTTATGATTGATATTTTTTAATGTAACACACATTAAATATATATTTAAATTATACTTTCTCTTTGACTGAGCAAGTATTTACACAAGAAAATAGTATTACACCTAAGATAAGAATTTGTGACCAATTGGAATCCCCTTTTTCAACTGTATGAATAACATCTTTCTTATAGAGGTATTATAACTTCTTCTTTTTATTTTATTTTAAAAAAGAGGTAATTTCAAAGACATTTCCTCAGATTCAACATTATAACACTAATATCTCTTGAGATTTCAGATATTATATAAATAACAATAAAAAAGACATTAATAACACAATACAATACAATAGTAACAACCATCCAAACAAGCTGTTAGGCATTATATATTATTCACATTTTGCAATCAAATAAAAACATGCTTTGAGTTCAAATGATATAAAAGAATATCGAACGGTGAATTACTTTTTTTCTTTTCAATCGACTTGGTACTTTGAATATCGACTTAGGTTCAATGGTACTATAAGAAAGTACGTTGATGCCGGGTGGGAAGCCAAACCCCATCAACATTGAAAGTTAAGATAATTAATCAGTAATGCTTCATAATTTCTCAACTCATATAAAGAGTTTTGTACATAAAATCATCAAATAGTGCTACCTGCTAAGCATTAACGGTCATGGATATAATATAATAGTAGCATATTTAATGTGATTCCATGATAAAATTTAAAAAGAATATGATATATACCGACCTTACCCCTTACATTTAGTAAGGTAGACGAGTCTAATTATATATGTATCATTTTTTGTTGGTTGACTTGAATTACTAAGAAAAGATACTAATTGCGAATTTTCACATCCCCTTAAAAGGTATAACTCTATCCCGCTAATAAGAGTTATCAAAATGCAGAGAGCAGGTGGATATAATGAATACACTATACATTTTTGTATATCATTGCCTCTTAATTATTTGAGAAAAGGGTTGTAATGTATTTGACTTGGACAATCATTTCCATCGTATTTGGTAGGGTTTGTTACTTGTTAGTCCATGCATTAGTTATGTTGTGGAGTCCAAATTATTATTAAGGGGAGTCAATGGTTGTAGTAAAAAAATAATTATGAGGCTAATATAAGGCTTGAACACGTGACTTAATGGAATTTTCACAACCCCTTGATCATTAGACTAAATGTTCAACTTGTGTAAAAAGGTTTCAATATTTGTATATATATTTATTAAATCAAAATTTAATTTCTATATACAATATAATTTTTCGGTGAAGGGTTGTCTTTTTGACACCCCTCCCCCTTGGAAAAGGATGGCTCCGCCCCAACTGTTTCAAATGTGAAACTCAAGAGTATGGGTGAATTGAGATCTTTTCATAAATCTACAGTCGATTGTTTCTAAGTGCTAATTGACTTACATGCAAGTTAGTTAATATGAGAATACTTAAAAGATAAAATGAGACATAAAGTTTTATATTGGTTCCAGTTCCTTTGGTTTATAACGATTTCCTTTGGAGAGTTGAATGAACTGGGATTGTACAACTTGAGTTGATATCTCCCAATCTGGATAACTTCAGATATCCTCTAATGACTACAATCTCTAATTTCAAAAACTCACACTAATCTTTCTTTTTCTTTTGTGCCCCCCCACTGAACAAATTCTTATCAAATAAAATATTATTTATTGCAAGATGGTGAATAATATTTCTAGTTCAAGTGAAGTTGTACACTTGATCTCTTGATCTTCCCCTTCCTACATCGGAGGTGTCTTCATGTTCCTGTTGCTGTAGATTCTTGATATGTGCTGAGATTGATTGTCGTTTGATTTTCTTTCCTTCGATGTGGAGGCTAATCCTGTTGGAGGTTGAGATTGACTGTCATTTGATTATCTTTTCTTTGATGAGGAGATCAAATCTGATTGGAGATTTCATTTTCTCTAGTAAAGGATAGCCCAAGGAATATTTCATTCAATCAAGGATATGAGGATTGAAAATATACGTCCGTTTAGAGATTCATTCTGTGTGGTCGACTACAATACTTTCCTTCATTCTGCTTACTTTTCTTAATGGATGATTTTTTTTTATCTTGTTCTGATTTTCTTTTTGTGTTTGAGTACTAATCTTCTTTATCCTTGTCCTTCCATATATGCATGCATACCAATTATTCTTCTGAATCCATACGTCGTCTACCTTGGATAATCTTTTCTTAGTACTGATTTTCTTGATCCTTATCCTTCTTTGTGTGATTTTTTTCTTTTCTTTTATCATGCAATTTAGAATTTATCATTAGATTTCATCATTAAAATAAAGTGTGGACTAACAATGTTCTCCTTTTTTACAATGACAATCAAAAGAGGATCCAAAGGTAATTTACTTTTTCCGTATGGTTTGCTCCTCCTCAATATGTGTTGATATTGATGTTGAATCTTGCTTCCCCCTTTGAAATTAACAAAAAGAAAAGGAGAACAATAACATAGACACATAATATACTAATGCATATCACAAGCAATAACTAGGAATTAAGCAGATAGCAATTAGTGATTAATAAGCATTGGCAGGAGACAGCAAGGGGGTCAAACATCCCTTGTTACAAAAGTTTGAAATCGCTTCCAAGAACATAAACTTCCCATCAACTTTCTAACACCCCGAAAATTTCTAAGTTAAGGCCCGAACCATTCCTTATTTGGATGTAAAAATCATTTTTACATGAAGAAAAAAAGTATTATTTTAAGAAAAGTAAAAGAGTTTTCAGAAAGATTGAGTACAAAAGAGTTACCTCTTAAGGAGGCCTTTTGAGTAATTATCTCAACCCAGAATGTTTACATTGAGAAAAGAGAAACCTTGTTTTCTAAGTTAGCAATGAGTTTCAAAGATATTTCAGAGCAGTTACCTCTTTTAAGAGGATAGTTTGAGCGATTATCTCAAACCAGATAAAGAGTATGTTTTATACATTTGAGCATGATTATATATATTATTGAGAGTAGTATTGAGCACCGATATGGGGATGAGTTCAGACAACTCAAAATCCTCATAAACCATGTCTTGCCAACATATGCACAGAATCATACACTACTAGAAAACTGTAAATTACCTGCAAATTTTATTTGGGGATTATTTCCGTAGAAATTTTCCACGAATTTTCATGCGGAAATATGAAATTCCTAAATTCTAGATTGTTTTACATGCGGAAAAAATATTTTCGCAGAAAAATTGGTAAGTAGATTTGGCGCCATTTTTACAAAATTATTACCTGCAAAATTATTTAGGACAAATAATTTGCAAGTATCGTTTTCATAGGTAAATTCGCAAGTAATGAAAAAATGTATTTTTTTAAATCTTTTTGCAAGAAAATTTCTAGATAAACTTATTTGCAGATTTAGCTAGGGATAATTACTTGAGAATTTATCTAGAAATTTTTTATATGTTGTATTACCTGGGGATTCATGTTCTATGAATTTTGTTGGGGATTTATTTTTTGGGAATTTACTTGGAAATTTCTTACTTGAAGAATTACTTGGGAATTTTATTTTTGTTAATTTGCTTTGAGATATTTTGAGGGATTTGCTTGGAATTGTGCATACTTGATTTTTTTAATATAATGGAATTTTTTTTTTGAAATCTAAGGATTTTTTAAAATTTGGAGTCCTCAAGAAATATTTTCTTAAAAATATATTTACCAAAATTAAAAATTATAATAATAGAAAAAATGACATTGACACTAGAATAAGTTTTATTGTTAAATATTTAGTATATTTTTAGATTAAATGAATTATTATACAATAATATCAATCTAATATGGTGTTGGAACATTACCACAAATGCCAAGATCAACATTTTTTAGCTAACACATAATTAATATTTAATCTCACCAAAAATCAATGATAACATTTTTTTTATTATTTTTTTTATTTGAAAGATACAAAGAATTGAAATTATATGAAAATATAACTATCATAATTATAATTAATTTTGATTTAATATTATTTAATAGTAAATTATGTATTATTGAATAAGTTAAGCACTATTTTAAGTAGAAAAAAAATTGATTATATACTTTATTAATGTGAAGTTTAATTACCCCTCGTTGGTAGAATTATATAAAATGAAAAATAAATATTTTTATTTGTATATTCAATTGATATATTTTTTTTTTACCGACATTAAAAATGATACAATTTCTCTATAGTGAGTTTATTTATTCCCAATATATAACTAAGTATTTTAAAATATAATTATTAAAAGATAAATTTAAATTGTAAATACCGCACATACCTAATAAGATATACTATCAATTATTGATTATAACTTCCTTCCACATTAAAGTTATAAATATATTTATATTTTTAATTATTTATTTATAAGAACTTTGTACGTATAATTTAAATTTTATCTACATTTAATATGCTTAGTTATGGACATTATCTCACAGAAAGTGTAAACATAAATTTTTCATGATATGTTGTGTAGTAGTGATTTATTTTAAATATATAAGTAATTTCTATGTTTCACTTTTTAAGAGTTAAATCACATGAACTTTAGCCTATATTTCAACATATATTTCGTTATCATATTAATATGAGATGACTTTATAGTTCTTTTTTGTTTAATTTATAAATATTAAAATTATATTTTAATACTCAATTAATTTAATTAAATTTAGCTTTAAAAATTAATCAAATCGGAGAAAAACAATAAAAATTAGTGTAATGACATTAGTACTAGTTGTACCACATCGATGGAATACACTAAGAATTTTCCATATATAATGTTATTACTTAGATTATTGTGAGAATGTAGCAATTAGTATGGGTTGGGCATTGGGTAGTGGGTTGGGATTAAGTTGTGCATTTTTAATATGTGGAAAATTGTATAAAATACAAGTAATCAAGAAGAGGTGTATGTGTGGAAAATTGGATTAAATACACAAATTCAAGAAGAGGTGTATAATATGTGTATGGGGTTGTTTTGTTAATTTTTACCAAAAAATTTTCAGATTTTAAAGTAATTTTTGCAAGAAAATTCACAATTAATTTACATGCGAAATATAAATCTCTAGGTAAATTATTTGGAATTTTGAAATTCACATGAAATAATTATCTACGAAGGTTTTACCATCAGATTCATTTTGGCAGAAAAATCCATAGGAAACTAAATTTCCTACGGATTTTCGTATATAATCCCTAGGAAAATTCCAAGTAATACGCACTTTTCTTGTAGTAATACTTTTTAGATGAATCCTTATTGCTTAGCGGATCCACTTAGTTGAGAGGTTCTATACCCCGACACGGTATATGATAGTTTTGGCAGCGTGGGCGAGATGTTTTATCATCATGTAGCTCATAGTGATGATTGTCAGTTAGAGAATCTCCCAAATAGAGTTAAAAGTGTATTTTTATTATATCACTTAATTAATATGTTGAGTTCAGAGATGAGTAAGTATTTTTGTAAAATTTTAATGATTTCACTTTTTTATTTCTTTACATTCAGTTGAGTATACTATATCTATTGCAGTCCTTTCATTCAGTTATTTGTTATTCGGCTATATTACATACTCGTACATTTAATGTAATGATTTCATTCGACCTGCATATTTTAATGATGCAGATACATGTTCTTAGGATCCTTAACAAGAGTCCATTGAGATCACTTTATCTGCTCGTCAGCTTTTGAGTAAGACCTCCTTGTTTCTGGAGGACTCTAGTTTTATGAGTTTTAGACGTAGTTTCCTTGAGGAGTCGTGGGTCTTGTTCCGACACTCATCTTTGTGTAGTAGAGACTTCATAGATAGACAGTTTTGGAGAGTCTTTCAGTTTCGTATGTTTTATTTAAAACTTGTTTTCCGAGAGTTTTGAGATGTATTACACTGTTGATTTAACATTTCTTTTAGTTTTATGCTTCTGTGTGCATTAGTTATTCTTCTGCTTGTAGTCAGCTAGAATGAGAGTTCTCTTAGGGGCTAACAACGGTTTTCGAGTGGCGGCCACGTCCAGGGTGTAGGCTCGAGACGTGACAAACGTCCTCTAAGGCTGTTGACTCTAAGTTCTCTACTAAAGTAGAAGGAATCCTTGGTGTTACTTTTAGAAGTTTCAGAGCTGTTACGAGGAGCACAACCACTATTCTGAGACAACAAATATTTTAAGTGTTATCCACATCAATTCTTGCTTTTGGTTCCTCAACCATAAAATTATCAAGGTCCTCTGAAAATACTTCAAAAGGAAGATGCAATGTGGCTGAAAGGATTAAGAAAACTTTAATTTTACTTGAGCTCTCTAGTTCCAAGAACTCTGCCGCAAAGAAAGACTGATTCAACCAATGAATCTGGTCTACATGCATCGCATGATATGAAACCTTTGAAGATTATTTTGTTATCTCCTGCATTCTGATTAGCAAATCAGAAATAATAAAAAATGAAAAGAAAAAAAAAACTATCCGAGTCCACAGAACCCACTGTGTGTCCTTAAGAAATTTAATCCCCTCAAGTACCCAAGGTTGTGTATTAATTTCTCCCAAGATAAAACGGATTAACCATTAAAGAAGTAGCGGTACCTCAAACTTCAATAATTTCAACGAACTTAAAATGACAGCAACGAGTCACACACACAGACACGATCGATCAATTTTGTTTTATAAGAAATGTATGCAAGAGAAGTGAAGAATTCGATCCAGAAAAATGAGAGAAAACCTCTCTATTTATAGCCAACAAAGGGTAAAAGTCACAACTCTTTGGAAAAAAGACAACCTTTCAGAAAGGTCACAACCCTTTGGAAAAGGCACAACCTTTCAAACGGTCACATCCCTTTAGAAAAGACACAACCTTTCATAAAGGTCACAACCCTTCGATAAAGTCACAACCCTTCGGGGGAGTCACAACCCTTCATTTCCTGTTCACACCTTTAAAACCCAACAATCCCCCACATGAATAGGGAATGACTATTGTTAAAACATATGCATGAAAAACTGTGTGATTCGTAAGTAAGAATTGATTGCATCTGGATAAGTGAGTTTCCCTTTGAACTTTCCATAGTGAACATATATCAGATATATTCGGTCAATCGGTAGATTTGATATCTTTGAACCGTCGAGCTTTGATGTATACCTAGACAACATAAGTCACACAATCAACCCTTGAACTGTTTTTGGTTCTCATTGTTTTGTTTTTACATCTTTAGCTACTTCTTTGAAAGTTCTGGGCTCCACAAGATTCACAAATTTGGTGAGATGGCTTTGATAGGTAGGAGCAACATTGTCATAAGAGAGATAGTTAGCTTGAGGGTATATTGTATTACTCCGCTTCTTTAGTGAAGTCTTTCATCCAGGCAGGATGTTTGATGGTTCTAGTAGTTCTTATGAGGGTGCACTCTTCAACTACTGGTAATGGCATTACAAATTCCTCAGCCTCTATTAGTGGCACTGTACTATTAGAAGTTGAACCAATATCTTCTTCCTCAATAGATGGTGAAGTTGTTGTTTGTGATGGTGGTGTTAAATTCTGAGATGTAAGTTCAATAGAGGCCTCACAATGCATCTCATCAGAGTGACAAACCTCATAAATCACCTCTAAAAGAGATCTATGCAAGAAAAGAGAGGAAGTCTGAATATCAGGTTTTACATCAATAAAAGGAAAAACTTCTTCTTGAAAAATGACTTCTCTATTCACTAAAATTTTGTTGGATTGAATATCCAACAATATGTAACCCTTTTGTAACTCCGAATAACCAAGTAAGACAGAAGGAACAACTTTTGCTAAAAATTTTCACCCTTTGGCAGAGTTGAAGAATGAGCAACATAGGCTTCTTAGAAAACAATAATTCATAAGGGCTCTTGTTGTCAATGACTGATGAAGGTAATCTATTCATCAAGTAAACTGCAGCTTCAATGCAATATCTCCAAAATCTGATTGGCATTTGAGATTGAAACCCTGATGGCTCTTGTAATATTAAGGATATGTCTATGTTTCATTTCTGCTATATCATTCTGTTGTGGCGTGTGAGGGAAACTACATGCAATAACCTAAATGCTGGAACAATGCAGCACATTGGTGATTAAAAAATTATGTGCCATTGTCTGAACCCTCAACCTTAACATGAGAACCAAATTGAGTCTTGATCATTAACATAAAATTCTTAATAGCAACAATAGTTTTAGACTTCAATTGCAACAGATAGACCCATACAAATCTACTATAATCATCCACAATTGTTAGAAAATAGCATTTCTTATCTATAGTAGGAGTTTAATATGCCCCAAAAATCCATATGAACTATATCAACCACTTTAAGTGCTCTAGAGTTACTAACAGAAAATGAGAGTCTAGTTTGCTTGGCTAATGGGAAAACATGACAATTATCTTGTGTCTCACTTTCACCACTGCATTGTAGCAAGCGTAGATGCCTTAATACTTTAGAAGAAGGATGCCCAAGTCAGGAATGCCACAGCTTGACATCAGGTGCTACTACATTTGTAACAATCCTTCTTGAGTTATTATTGTCCTCCTTCAGCTTCTTCATTCCAAACTCACTTCTAAATATGTATAATCCACCATCCTTCTTACAAATCTCCTTCATCCTGCCACTGAAGAGGTCCTGAAACACAAAAAATCAGGATAAAACAATACAAAACAAGACAGTTCCCTTGTAATCTTTGAGACTGACAACAAGTTAAACTTGAAGTCTGGTACAAACAAGTCATTCTTCACAACTTCATTCTAAAAAGTATATGCTTCACCAATATATGTGATTTCACCTTATCTCATGTAGGTAAATACACTTGATCTTTCTGTGATTTGGTCAGATCATGAATACTTTTCAATAAACATTTATTTGATGTTATATAGTGAGAAGTTCAAAATCTACTATCCAATCTTGTGTACAAACATGGGACATTAGGCAAGTAGTGATACTTGACATATTGGCTTGTTTAGTCTCCTTCACATCCTCATTTAACATGCCTATAATCTGTTTGTATTCTTCTTCACTAAATACATGTCCCTTTACAAAAATAGCATTGTTTGCTTCATGACTAGTTGATGTCATCTAAGTGTGATCAGGTCCACCAAAAATGTTATTTGCAGTAAGATGTCCTCTAAATCCACCTCGTCCTGCATTACCATGATTACCATATCCACGTCCTGCATTATTACTAGAGCTAGAATGACCTGTTATGCCTCTATAATTACCCGTTCCACTACTAGACTTCTTCTTCAGCTTCCAATCCATCGGATAACCAATCAATTTTTAGCAATTTTCCTTGGTTATGACTAGTAAAATAACAAAATTCACATTTCCTTCCATTAAAGTTCTCTCTTCCTTGATTCCTATTCACATTCATTGCTATTTGATCTAGTTTATCGACTAGAATAACCATATATGATGAATGTTGTATCTCATCCTCTATAATCATAACATATAATCATGACTCATTCAAACCACTCTAAAACTGAATTAACCCCATTTGAGACAAATGATTTGCATATTCCTTTGATTTCGGATAGGTACAACAAGGTGATTGTATAATAACATCTTATTCACTTCATAATATTTTTAGTTTTGTAAAGTATTGAGAAACCGAATTTGTACCTTGTGAAAGTGTATTGATTTCTCGATATAATTGATAGATACGCATTCGATTTATCTTGTCGAACCTTTCCTTCGAATCTCCCTATACTATACAGGAACTCATAGCATATAAAACTCCACTAAGAAGATATTCACTGACTGTGTTCATCAACCATGATAATATAATTGTATTACATGTTTCCCACTATTCGTGCAAATCATCATTGTACAGACCCTTTGTACATGCTCCTGAAACAAAATCATATTTGATTTTCCCTAATAGGGAAAATCATTGACCTACTCCATATCCCATAGTTCTCAGGGACAGTTAACTTGATAGGAATCAAAACTGCTCCTGTAACATCTGAGGGACCAATGAACAGAGGGCTATTTTGATCGGTTTTCAATAGCGCCATTGTTTTATGTTGAAAGTAAAAATTGACCAGCTAGAAGAGAACTAAACTCAGATGCAACATTTCTCTAAACAGCCAACATCGACTACTTTGATATCATGATAAAATTTTAGATCACACACTCAAAACTCCATTAATAAACCTTAGAGAAGTATGAAGAAAAGTAAAGAGAGAATTTTATTAATAACTGCTCTGCAGAATCTGTTACAATGAGGCCTGCAGATGGGCTATTATACACTGACGTGTAAAATGTCTAAGTAGATTCTAGAAGCTTCTTGACAGCTCACTATAGACATCTCATCCATTATTCTCAACTAACTACAAGCTATATACATACACACACAAATTTATTTCACATATCTGGCACATGTAGCCTCTAATTTTATTTTTTTCATGTGTCTTGCTTGTGTAGCCTTAACTTTTATTTTTTTCAAGTCATGAATAAACACGTGTATTTGAGTTAAGTATTAAGAATATTCCTAAACTTTTTAGCCTTATCGTATTTCCATAAACTTAATACGTATCATTTAAAGTAATTATGTAACAAGGAAAAATTAAATTATATCTACTTTTTTCTTCATATGTCGATATTTTAGAATAATATACTCCCACCATTTCATTTTATGTGTTGCATTTTTTTTAGTTTGTCAAAAAAAGATGACGTTTTTACATTTAGACATATTTTAATTGTAAAATTTTTATTTTAACTCATCAGATGATTTATTATCACATAATGCCTATCGGCTTATTTTAAACCAAAAAATTCAACTTTTTTTTTGTCTTTCTTAAATTATATGCCCAATCAAATATTATCACATAAATTGAAGCATATGATGTGCTATTTTTCCAAGAATGCAATATCAATACTACTTAAAGCTGGTCGAATTATAGCTTCGATTAGCATATTTAATTTTATTATCATATTTGTCTGAAAGTCTTATGATATAGTTCTTGTTCTATAGTGGTTTTGCGGATTATTTCACTTATGTCGTTGTTCATGGTTCTTAGATGTTTAATGTCTTGGGTACTTAAGTATAAGTTTAGGTCTAGTTTTATCAGGTCTTGTAGCTTGTCTACTTCCTTCTTTATTTCTATCCATTGTTTTAGATATTCTTGGTTTATCATTTTATGTAAAAGCTTTTGAATAGGTTTTTATTTTAGTTTGTTAAGTCTTTTTAATTCTTCAATGCAATTTGTCATATATTCTAAATATTCTTCGTTTTGGGTTTTTATATATTCATTTAGGTTTATGTACAT
>JAJONR010003325.1:0-57356 GCA_029582245.1 Solanum etuberosum | reverse complement strand
AAATGATATAAACGAAATAATCCGCAAAATTACTACAGAACAAGAATTATATCAAAAGACTTTTAATCAAATATGACAAGAATCATAAGAAAGCTAATCGAAGCTATATTCGACCTACCCCCCCAAAAATGGTATATTTCCCATTGTATCGAGGATCTCAAATTCTCAATGGGCTCTTCTACCAGACTCTCATTCATATAATTGGTAATCATGGAGTTTAAGGGGCAAATGACATTGTTATGCTATGAGAATTAATCAAAAACTTGTTTTGCAGATGCCATATTACCAACACAAGAGTCCATAGAGATTAAAGAGCTACAAATATGGGTATTTGGTTCTATTCCCTTCTTCATTGTTTGTGCATATACTTGTTTACCTTCAAGAACAACTTTTAACTTGGAACAAGCTTTGAGAACAAAAGTATATGTATGAATATCCGGTAATAGTTCATCTGTTACTGATCCTTCATAGAGAAACACGACTACATAGGGCGTTTGATAAAAACTGTCCTCCAATCATAATATTATATGAAAATGTATCAGGTGATTGAATCGATGACTTGAAGACTAACAATGTATCATCAGTTTCAGACACTCGAACATAAGATTCTATGAACTTTACTGCATTTGGAAAACAATGAATTAATCTATTGAGAATCAATTAGCCGTATAATTGCTTAACTTCCTTATTTTAAGGACACATCTGGAGCAATTATTCACTTCTCGGGATTTTAGTCTTCTTGCATCGTACCAATTCTGATAACTTTTGCACTGATACACAGGCGCTTATTGAAGCAGCAGCCATTATTGTAAGTTGTAACTTGTTAGAATTTTCCAGTTGTGTTTATCTTTTCCATTTCCAGAGAATAGAATACTTGGCTAAAATAAGTGAATTTTTCCCAATGCTCCTTGAATTGGCTTATATGTTCTATCTTGTATCCTCAATCACAGGAGCCTTATCCAAATAAATAAAATAATAGCAAATATGATTACATTTTATATGCAAGAAATAATATTTTTAGCTATATATAATAGTCCAAAGTAGGTATAAGGTATGCGTAAACGCTATCTAGTTAGAAATCAGGATAGTGTCAACTGCCAACTTGTGATACAGTAACTCTTCTAATCATACGCACACCTAATATCACATTGTCAACTTGTGATTTACTACCAAAAGACGTTAGTGAGGATCCGGATACTCTTTTATCAAAGTTCATCATGCTGGACAAACTGCTATCTGGTAGCAGAAATGTCAATAATCAGCACTAGAACACATCCTAATCATCCGCGGCCCAAGGGTATTTCAACAAGGTAGAACAAAAAGAAAAACATTTATGATTGGGTAGTGACGACGGTATAGTTTTGAAACTCGAAGCTGATATGAAAAGCTGCATAAATATTGAAGCAAAACATTTTTCAGAAAGCATTTCAACCTCTTGAGATAAATGTTTTAAGAAAACAGATTTGATTTTCAAGTGTAAAGAGGAATAAACTGGAACTTTTGACAAAAGTGCACTACTTTTGGAGCAATTCAAACTCTCCTTTTGTTTTCAAAGAATTATATTGAGTACTAGTTGAACTTTGGGACATCTATTTTCTTTTTTTCTTTTTTTTTCTAGAAATTGAACGGACTTAAATAGCTTGTTGCCTTGCTAAAATTTCTTGGACCTGTAATCAAGTCTTAGCTTCTCTTGTAATTGCTACTAGTTAGGTGTCTTGACCTTCTCATATTTTTCATACACGTTTTCTCCATGATTCATAGATAGACAACTACGATTGTGTTGTTCAATTTTTTTTCTTATAATTGTTTCTAGTTAGGTGTTTTGAATCACTTCCATGCATGATATAGTTGCTGCTCATTTTATGTGACGTGCTTCTTTTGTATTGCTTGTCATCTAAAACCGGTCCACTGCAGTCCACATTGTAGTTGAGATCGAGATTTGCCTGCCCAGGTGGCTCTTCACCTTCTGCATTTTGAGAAGCCTGACTTCCATTGACCATGTAAGTATATCCAGGAATAGCATGCAGATGAGCAACATGTGTCATGCCATTCGATATAACTCCTTCACTCCTCTGAAAAGTCTTGTGGTATGAAATGTTGAACTGCTTGGTGTCGTCAGAGGAATGATGAACATCAGCACTAGAGGAACTCTGACTCCTTCCAGAAAAAAGCAGAAGGTTCTGACTCATTTGACAGGGTCTCACTTTGAACTGGACTCCTTTTATCAAGAAAAGAAAAAGAAATAAATGAAACATAAAACTATAACCCCTTTGAACAGAAAAAAAAGGATCTCTTTTTTTGCCATATATTCATATTGAGAGGACTGAGAATCATAAAATTGATCCTACTAATATTAACATGAAAATTAAAGTAAAAACATATCACCCTAATCACCTAAATGAAACAAGATTTGATTAAGATAATTGATTGATACATTCTTTTTGTTTGTTTCAGTTCAGACATAGACATTAGCTCTTTGACTAGTTTATCACAATAACAGATTCTCACTCTTAGGTGCAGGGTCCAAGAAGAGAAACCACAATCTCAACTTTTTGAATTCCAACAGAAATAAAGCTTTACAGGGTAGGCACAATAGAATGTTGCTGGAGATTCTAATCGACAAAGGTAAATTTTTGTGTTGTCTAACTTAGTATTTAATGCATTTTGAACTTGTCTTTTACTTTGTTGTTTAACAACATATCTTCCTTACTTATTTAAGTGCTTATCCCTGCCCACCTTTTAAGCCTAATCTTTGATGAAGTAGATTCAATGACTCAAGATTCTCAAGTTAGTTGCCTTACTTATTTTAGTAATAAGCTATATAATTTTGACCTAACACTGAGATTTTGCAGAAGCAAGGCTTACTATATTTACCAATAAACCAGTGTCATATTGAATGTGACACTATTTAAAGAGTTCACACATGATAATGTTCCTCATACTAAGCTTGGAGAATATAAGAAAGACTAGTGTTAGTTTTATTAACTATATTTCTAATCGTTCTCATATAGAGGAAGTTTTAAGAGCTCTTTCAAGCTATCTTGATATGCTATTTCTATGTCTTATTAAACATATGTAATGTTATTATACTTTTAATCTGTTTAGAGTCACAATCACACAGTAAGCCCTGTTGTTATAGGTCATTTGGGCATCTGTTAACAATTTTACCACAATTGTACATTTTAACCTAAAACTATATAATTTATGAAAAGGGCTGATATAGAATGAGATCTAAAGTTCCATAGCTCTGAAATATATAAATGTTTATGCTGCTTCAGTATAGGTTTCACTGGAATGTTTTCTCATCTATGTTCTGAGGTAGAAATTGTACCTTTTTTTTGTTGAACAAAATCATCATTTCTCAAATGTGTTTGTAAACACATTAAATGGTTTTGTAAGAATGAACAACTAATAGCATGATACTTCTTGATATAGTAATAGTGAATCAATTTAATCCATAATGTCTCCTTCTGTTCTATTCCACTCAATTAGATTGAGTCCACCTACAGCATTGGGTAACCACATTCTACTCCATGATATTATAAACTAGCATATTCATGTAGCTACCATATAAACCTTTTTCTATATATAAAGTTTTTGAGTTTGTACAATCAATTTACATAACTTCTTTTTGACAGATTGAACTTCATAATCATCAAAATTCTAGAAAAAGAACAGATGATGCATTCATGACAATGTTTGGAATGGAGAAACTTGGTCTACTTAGATGCATCAGTGAGAACTAGTTCTCTTAAAAATATAAGTAAACCAACAAGTTTAAACAAAAGCATTCCAATGAAGTCTCTCCTCTTAAGGAAAAACTGCATGAAATGAGAGAGGAAATGTGATATTTCTAGTTAATTGGTGCAAAAAAACTCTTGATTGTGTTTAAGATACACCAGGGTGTGCTCCGGATCCAATTTTTTTCATCCATTGATGCAAGTGGTGTACGAGTTGTAGGGGGGGGGGAATCTTTAAAATTCTTCTGGCTCAACTCATGCTTCTCTTCTGGAGAAGGTATTTTATGTTTCACATTCATGAGAAACTTATAACTTGAACTTTTAAATGTGAAAGAGGATGCAAGAATGTTGTTGACCATTAATTTGACACCTATTTAAGATAACATATGTTCATTTGAGTTAAACACGTGATAATTACCTCTTTGATATCTAGGTGTGTTTATATATGTCATATTAGGGGCTGGCAGCTTCCACATTTCTAATACTATTAAAGTTCATGTGTTGGAGTAGTGATTTTATTCATTTATTGTCATCTAGTTGAAATATTTTTGAGACTAAAGCTAATGTTAGGAGCTTGTACGTTGTCTAGATTAAGCAAATACTTTATCTTGCTTAGGTAATTGATAGAAAGATCTGAATTCTAATCTACTTGATTGGTGATTCTTTCAGATACTATGATGGGATATTTGGTTTTAACCAATTGTCATATGTCGGTATTTACATGATGTACTAGTCTATTAAAATTGATTCTTCCATCACGATTTATATTTTTCTTCCTCTTTTAAAGTTCTCATGGGATGATTAATCACGACTAGTGTTGAGTATGATTTTTTTTCTAACTTTCAATTTTATTTTGAATGTGTAGGGAAATGCGGGTGATCAAATTTAAATAGTTGCCACAAGTCAACTGAATTTATTGAAGTGAACGATAAAGTGTTTTTGAACTATTGTGATATATGTTTGAATACATTCGATTTTGTAGAATTTATTGCTAGTACATATCTCTAAGATATTGCTTTCTATGTATGTGTCGTACAAGACATGTTTTTCGAAGTTAATTTGTAAATCTATACATTTAAATTATTTATTAGCTAATTTTGTTTCTTGAGATCATTTCTATATAATTATGTGATACGTGAATATATGCAAACAAGAATTATTATTTTCCAATTAGAAATTGAGGCTATAAGAATTCTAGACAATGTTGTCACACTTCAAAAGTGTGGCTATAGGAAGGTCAATCGTGTGGCTTATTGATTATAATTTGAAGCATATATATAAGAAAATGTTACAATTTATAAGTGTTGTTGTAGAAGAGATATTACAGGCCACGCTTTTGAAGTGTGACCAATAACAAATAAAAGACTACGCTTGAAAGTGTAATTTTATCATATAAAAGTGTTGCTAATGATATTCTACAAAGTGTGGCCATTGTACCTTATCAGCTATACTTTTTAAGTGTAGCTGCTATGGAAACACTTGAAAAGCGTGACCTAAAGTAAAAGGTTACACTTCTTTAGGCCACCCCCGAAAAAGTATTGCCAAAAGTTAAAAAAACGTAGTCTTTTATTAAAGACCACACTTTTTGCTAGTTTAGGCCACACTTTAGTGGGGAGGCTAAAAGCCTAAAATGTTATAGTATTTGTGGAATAAATGTCAAAGTGAAGCATGGTTATGTCTTGTTTCTACTAATTAAGGTTTCAACGGCCTAACATGTACATTTATTTTGGGCCTATCTATGTTGGTCTTTTATCAACGTACTTGACCTATACTCATCAAAAATTTATAGTTATCCTAGTTGCATGTACGATAAGCGCAAGTCATAAGTTGGTTCTCTCGGTTCTTTAGGGCATCGGGTGCCTGTCCGTCTCACTGGGACTTGGGGCATGACAAGGGATTGGCATTTTTTAGGTTTAGTTTTTTTATTGTTTTTTAAGTTTTAGGCTTTATTAAGGGGTTTTATGGGTTTTTAGGGTTATGTATTTTTTAGGGTTTAAGGTTTCTTAGGGTTTAGAGTTTCTTATGGTTTAGGGTTTATGGCTTAGGGATTCTTAGGGATTCTTAGGTTTTAGTGTTTTGTAATTAGGGGTATTTAGGGTTTTCTAAGGTTTAGGGATTTAAATGTTTTTAGGGTTATTTAGGATTTTTTAGGTTTAGGATTCTTTTAAGGTTTTTTTAGGGTTTAAAGTTTATAGAGTCTAGGATTTCTTAGGGTTTAGAGTTTAGGGTTTTTTAGGGTTTAGGGTTAAATGTTTTTAGGGTCTTTTAGGGTTTAGGATTTTTTAGGCTCGGGACTTCTATGGTTTTTATAAGGGTTTCTTAGGTTTAGGGGTTTAAAGGTTTTTAGGGTTTCTTAGGGCTTAGGTTTTTGTGTTTAGTGTTTCGTTAGGGTTTTTTAGGGTGTAGGCCTTAAGGTTTTCTTTAGTTTAAGTGTTCTTAAGGTTATTTTCGGTTTTTTTTTTTTTCTGGTTTAGAGTTTTTATGGGTTTTTAGGATTTAGGGTTTCTTAGGTTTCAGGGTATCTTAGGTTTTAGGTTTCGTAAGATTTAGGGTTTATGGGTTTTAAAGATTTAGGGTTTATGGATTAAGGTTTTTTTTTAGATTTTTTAGGTTTAGGGTTTCTAAAGGTTTTTTTATATTTAAGATTTTAAAAAGTTTTTTTTTGGATTTTTTATGGTTTATGTTTTCTTTGGGTTTAGGTTTTCTTAGAGTATGGGGCTTAGGGTTTCTTAGTGTTTAAGATTTCTTAGGGCTTCTTAGGGTTTAAATTTTATGGTTTAAGGTGTTTTAGGGTTTAGGATTTAGTTTCTTTTTTATGGGTTTTAGGGTTTATAGGTTTTCATAGGGTTTAGGGTTTAGGGTTTTTAGGGTTTCGAGTTTCTTAGGGTTTGTTAGGCTTTAGGGTTTCGGGTTTGTTAGGGTTTAATTTTTTGAGTTTCTTAGGGTTTAGAGTTTAAGGTTTCCTAGGGTTTAGGTTTCTTAGGGTTTAAAGTTTAAGGTTTCCTAGTGTTTAGCTTAGGTTTTTTTTTATGGTTTTTAGTATAAGTGTTTTTAAAGTTACTTTTAGGGTTCTTTTACGATTTTGATTTTAGGGATTCTTAGTGTTTCTTAGGGTTTTATTAGGTTTTAGGATTTTAATTAGAGTTTTTATGGTCTATGATTTTGGGCTTAGGGTTTTAAAGGTTTTCAAGGGTTTTTGATGATTTTTTAGGGTTTAGGTTTTTTAGGATTTGGGGTTTCTTAGGGTTTAGCATGTCAGGTTTGTTTTAGGTTTCTTAAGGTTTATGGTTTAGGGTTTCTTAGAGATTAGGATTTCTTAGGGTTTAGGGTTTTTTAGGGATTAGGGTTTCTTAGGGTTTAGATTTTCTTACAGTTTCTTAGGGTTTTTTAGGGTTTAGGGTTTCTTATGATTTAGGGTTTATTAGGGTTTCCTAGGATTTAGGGGTTTTTTGGGTTTAGGGCTAATGGCTTAGGGTTTTTTAGATTTAGGATTTTTAAAGTTTTTTTAGGTTTTTGTAAGGTTTATATGGTTTTTTAGGGTTTAGGGTTCTGTAGGGTTTAGTATTTCTTAGGGTTTAGGATTTAGGATTTTTTAGGTTTAATATTTTTTAATAATTTTTAGGGTTTATGTTTTAGGGCTTAGGGTTTCATAGGGTTTAGGATTTAAGATTTAGGGTTACTTAGGATTTAGGTTTTCTTAAGGTTGAGGGTTTTTAAGGGTTTAGGGTTTAGGGCATAGCATTTTTTTGGTTTAGTGGTTTTAAGGTTTTTAGGGTTTTTTTTGTTGTTGGGTTTATTAAAGATTTTTAGGATTTTTTAGGTTTAAGGTTTCTTAGGGTTTGGTTTTATGGTTAAGAGTTTCTTAGGGTTTAGGGTTTAGAATTTAGGGTTTAGGAATTCTTAGGGTTTAGGGTTTGTTAGGGTTTAGGATTTCTTAGGGTTTAGAGTTTAGGATTTAAGGTTTTTAGGATTTTTTAGGGTTTACTGTTTTATAGGGTCTTTTAGGGTTTAGGGCTTGGGTTTTTAGGTTTAGGATTTTTCAGGTATTTTAGTTTAACGATTTTTTAGGGTTTAGGATTTCATAGGGTTTAATTTTTGGGTTTCTTAGGGTTTATAGTTAGGGGTTTCTTAGGGCTTAGGTTTTTGTGTTTAGGGTTTCTTAGGGTTTAGGGTGTAGTGTTTCTTTGGGTTACATAGGGTTTATGGTGTAGGATTTCTTTGGGTTACATATGGTTCCTTAGGGTGTAGGGTTTCTTTAAGTTTCATAGTTTTCCTTAGGGTTTAGGGTTACTTAAGGTTTAGGGTTTCCTAGGATTTAAGGTTTAGGGCTTAGGGTTTTTTAGGTTTATAGCTTTTTATGGGTTTTTAGGGTTTCGGGATTAGGTCTTAGGGTTTTTAGGTTTAGGTTTTTTAATGTTTTTTGGGATTTTTAGGGTTAAGGGTTTCTTAGGGTATAGTTTCTTAGGGTTTAGGAGCTTAAGGTTGAGGGAGTTTTAGTGTTTTTTAAGGTATAGGGTTTTTATGGTTTTTTGGGTTTAGGGTTTATGTCACGATACAGACCGTCGTGAATGGCACCCACACTAATCCTCCGATGGGAGATCTATTACTACCACCCGACTAAGCAAAATATCAAAAACTAGAACATCTAAAGATACGGGAGAAGGTTTAAATGACTAATGAAATATGGAGTTCCCATAAACTTCGAAATTTTAACAAAAACAACTAACGAACTATTGCGGAAGTTTAACCCCTAGAACTGAAAGTCATTGTACCAAAACTCTGTTTACAAATAAGTCTAAGAAAAAGGGGTGCAACCCCGAAACTAACATACGCAAGCCTAACTAAACAATCTGAGTCCGAAAAGAATGGACTAAACAAGGAAGGATCCATGGCAGCCTGAAAGAACTGGCTCACCCTCAAATCCGGTCTTCGATCAATGATCCCCTAGCTGAGGTCTATCAGTAGCCGCCTGAAGATGCCGTGTACTCAACAAAGAACGAGCAACTACAGTATCAGTACACAAACCATAGTGTACTGGTAGAATCACGCAGCTACTCCAGTAAGCGAAACATAGGCAAGCAATTACAACATAGTAAACACACATATACAGAATACATAGATCAATTATCATTTCAGGAGCAACATATTGTTTTCCAATATCAACGGCAAGTAGACATGAATGTAATAATCACAGTGGTCCTCTCATGGAACTCATACCCAAACTGTTAGTGTGTCAAAACGTGACACCCGATCCAATATACATGTGTCGGAACGTGACACCCAATCCAATATATGTGTTTGAACGTGACACCAAATCCAATATATGTGTCAGAACGTGACACCCGATCCAGTCATCACAATCACACCCATAATGAACATAACTCATAGTCATATAATCAAGTATTAGGTTCACGACATGTAGTTATTCATACATAATCATTTCATTAGATTTGATTCACGTTTGCCTATTCACATACACGCATGAATACAATGAAGTAATTAACCGGCATATATCACACAAACAGGAAATCGAACCATCACCTACCTCGAAACCAAGCTTGAATCCTTCTAAGACACTTGAGCCTTCCTTTTCCGGATTCTTTCAGCTTGTTCTTGGTCTAAAAACAAGTAATTAATGCAAGGATAAAAAAAACAAGGCCTAATTTATCCGGATAATAATCAAACTATCAATCCATGGCCAAACCCAAGATCCTAATGTTTAATTAGGGCTTTTCTCACCATTAACTTTAGGCCAAAACCATCCCCCAACGATAATTACCAAAGATTCTAAGTTCTACGAATCAAATTACGGATTAGGGGAGTAAAAATCATACCTTTAGCACTAGAAATCATGGAAAACTGTCAAGAAACTGCCGTGGGTCGTCCCTTAGCTCTCAAGAATGAAGTTTTGCAGAAAATAACATATTTTGGGTTTTCCCCCGATTTATGTCGCGACTATCCCGCCACAGCGGACCCCAACCCACCACAGCGGTCCCGCCCTAGCGGGATTAATCCTGCCCCGGCGGCTTGCACAGAGACAGAAAGTCAGAATTTGAGTTCCAAACTTCCATTTCGCAACACACCTTCAACCCTTGACGTTCAAAAACTACCCTTCACGCCAAGATCACTTTCGAGAGTTCTACTCGCCCGAATTCAATTTCGTAAGTCGTACAGGCTCCTTAACATCTTGGCTATCCAATCATGTGATTGATTTCATAATTAAACCCTGCGTTCCTTATCAGATTTCTCTAGACCTCACCTGACTCAGATTTCATCCAAGTCTTGCCTAGGCTAGAAATTTCCAAGTCACTACTCAAAAGTTTTCTGGCCCAAATTCTTTCCCCATTGGCTTTTCCATAACGAAGGGAAGAGGTCATTACAATAGATACCAATTTACCCATCACTCGTCCCCGAGTGATAAACTAGGAAAAACTAGCTAAGGTAAGAGTAGAGTAGTACCTGAATCATCGAACAACTGGGATACTTATCTCGCATGTCCTTCTCAGTTTCCCAAGTAGCTTCCTCAACTGGACGATGCTTCCATTGAACCTTCACGGACTTTATCTTCTTGGTCCTCAGCTTCCGGATGTTGCGATCAAGAATTGCAACCGGTTTCTCCTCATACTGATGGTCTTTGTCTAACAAAACTAAGTCCCATTTTATGATGTAATCCCCGTCCCCATGATACTTCTTCAGCATGGACACATGAAACACTGGATAAACTCCAGATAAACTAGGAGGTAAAGGCAACCTATAAGCCACTGGCCCTACACAGTCAAGAATTTCAAATGGTCCAATGTATCAAGGACTAAACTTGCCCTTCTTGCCGAATCTCATCACCCCTTTTACGGGTGATACTTTAAGAAGAACTTGTTCACCGGACTGGAATGCCATGTCTCTTACCTTACAGTCTGCATACTTTTTATGTCGACTCTGGTCTGTTAGAAGCTTAGCTTGGATGCGTCTTACCATATCCTTAGCATGTTTCACCAAATCAATCCCCAAAGGTTTCACATCTCTAGCCTCAAACCATCATATGGGTGATCTACATCCCCTCCTCTAAATTGCCTCGAATGGTGCCATGTCAATGCTGGAGTGGTAATTGTTATTATAGGAGAACTCACATAAAGGTAAGAACTTGTCCCAATGTCCTCCAATGTCAATCACACATGCCCTCAACATGTACTGTAACACTTGAATAGTTTTCTCTAATTGTCCGTCCATTTGTGGATGGAAGGCTGTGCTAAAAGTGAGTTGAGTGCCCAACTCCTCATGCAATTTTCCCCAAAACTTGGATGTGAACTGCGTACCACTGTCTGAGATGATAGAAAGGGGCACCCCATGCAGCCACACTATCTCCTTCACATACATCTTAGCCAACTATTGCGCATTATAGTTTACTTTGACTGGAATGAAATGGGCTGACTTAGTCAGTCTATCAACCATCACCTAGATGGAATCAAACTTTCCCAAGGTCTTGGGAAGACCAACCACGAAATCCATAGCTATCCTTTCCCACTTCCATTCCAGAATTGGCATTCCCTGAAGTAAATCTGCAAGCCTTTGGTTCTCATACTTTACCTGTTGACAGTTGTGGCACTTAGCCACAAACTCAGCTATGTCTTTCTTCATGCCAGGCCACCAATAAAGTTGTTTCAAATCTCGGTACATCTTGGTCACACCCAGATGAATTGAATACCGCGAACCATGGGATTCTTTCAACATCTTCAGAATCAAGTCATCCAGTCGAGGAACAAAAATTCTTCCTTTAAAATGGAGCACACCCCCCGCATCAAGAGTCACATCTTGTTCCTTGCCAGACACTGTCTTCTTTTTGAGCTCATTCAAACTCTCATCCTCAAACTGTTTGGCCTTGATCTCCTCAATGAATGTGGGTCTAACCTCAATGCTGGCTATCACCCCACCTTTCTCTGAGATGCCCAACTGCATGAACTTAGACTCCAAGGTTTGGATCTCCCTTCCCTTGAAACCACATGCCCCAAAAACGTATTTGAAGTCAACAGAACTCACACTTGGACAATTTAGCATACAACTTTTGTCTCCCAAGGACACCCAAAACAATACGAAGATGGTCAGCATGCTCTTCCTTACACTTCGAATAAACCAAAATGTGGTTAATAAAGACAATAACAAAAGAATCCAAGAAGGGTTTGAACACACCATTCATCAAACTAATGAAAGTTGCAGGCGCATTTGTCAACTCAAACGACATCACTAGAAACTCATAGTGCCCATAGCGGGTTCTAAATGCCATTTTTGGTACATCCTTGATTAACGTCTCAAATACACCTCATCCGATTCTAGGTGTAGACGATCGTTAACTAGTATAAAACTCAACGAAGAGTTGGGGTCGAACCCACAGGGAGAGGTAAGTGTTCAAATTCAGTTACGAAGTTATAAAAGTGGTCTATTCGGTTATACAAATATACATTATCAGAAACATGTAAACAACTCTAAGGGTGTGACAATGAATGTCAGATGGGGGATTTGGATTGTTAACTATCAGCTACAACATAATCTAAAATGAAGGAAATAATAACAAATGGAGAGGAATTCTCGGGATGTGATCGATATTAGGCTAAATTCGCTATATGGGTAATTGAAATTACTAACGAATTGCTAAACTTCAGTGGGTAGGTAAGACTATAGGTGTAACAATTTTCTCTCTAACAACTACCACGGTTCAAGTGATTTCTTTCGAATATCAACAAGCTTAACAACAAGAACAACCCAAAACCTTAATTCATCTACTCTCTAGAGCTAGATAGGTAGAATTGAGTTTAGGATTTACTCTTTCGAGTTAAACCCATATCAACCCAATAAATACACTCATCAATTGAAAGCTTTGATTCTAAAACCTCTTTCTCAAGCAAGCCCAGACTTCTAAGTTCGAATTGCATTTGCAACTACAATTCTTAGACTGAAACACAGCTATCTATTAAACCCACTTCAATTAAGCATTTAAATCAGTAAACAACAATACCCATAAGCTAATTCAGCCCATAATCACATGATCACATCCCAAGAATTGGGGTTTAGCTAAACATCATAAGAAGGTGAAAACAATTACCAACTCGATTAGCCATCAGCTGGGTAAAAGTCTTCAAGCCTTTACAATGCTCCAAAATGATTAAATTCAAAAACCCAATTCCAAATCCTCACAATTAAGCTTAGAAATCCTCAAAGTTTACAATAGGAACTGAAAAACTCAAAGAAAACTCTAACTCTCAAACTTGGGGATCAGAACTCTCTGATTTCCCTTTTCAATTCCAATTTATAGTTGCCCACTTTTTGGCCTGAAAGTCCATTTGGCGGAATAAGTCACGCCTCGCCGAGTGGTTAGGCGATCCGCCTTTTGCTCCCTTCCATCGCCACTTTGCATTGGTCATTAGCCTCCCAGGTTCTGTAACTTTGGGCGATCTAACTTGTTGTCGCGTAGTCGGTCGGCGATTCGCCAACTGTCCATTTTTGTCGCCAACTTGATTCTTCCCCAGGGCTGGCATGCTAGAACTTTGGGCGAACTAAAGAGCCACTCGACGGTTCGCCGAGTGGTCTTGGCGATCACCAGGATCGCTTTTATTCACTTCTTCAGCTTGTTTGTTCCTTTATGTCCGGTAGTGTCCTTGCCTTGCTCCTTAGCCTTTAATGCTGCAAATCAACACCTTAAGATCAGCTTAGAGCATAAATTAGGCATTTGAGGACACTTATACTATAAAAACAAATCCCTAAATGAGTTTAAATCTCAGACTCATCAACACCCCCAACTTATACTTTTGCTTGTCCTCAAGTAAAACTCAAGATCAATTAGTTCAACAAGGATGTCTACAAACAGTGCTGCATAAGACTCAACATAAATGCACACAACAAGGTTCAAACTACACATACAATGATCAATTATGCACTCAAAGTTTCAAATTGTGACTCACCATCATCAAGTGTATTCAAGCTCAAAATGCTTGCTTCAAATACAAGTTCAAGCTCAACAAAGGTAATCAATTGCCCTCACAACAAAGATGATTCCATATTCACACAAAATTTCTCAATAATTTAAAGTCCCGAAATCACATACAACTCTCACACTCACAAATATGAACACATGCATGACTCCACCCATAGGTTTGCCCTTATTTTCCAATCAACATTCGTTTCAGCTCACTCAAGATCACAAAGGTTTTTTTAAGGCTTGTAACGGGGCTGAGTGTTAATGTATGGTTATTTAGGCTTGAGTGACTTATACCTTCATGAAGTGTGGCCTGGAAATCATTTTCTCCTTCTCTTTCTCATTCAAACATGATCATAATCTACCTCATTATTCAACTAGACATGAATCACCGGATGCCCCATTTCTTTTGCTATTTTCAAAACTTTATTTCACAACTTTTCTCTTTCTCAGTCTTTTTTTTTTCTTTCTTCTCTTTTTTTTTTTACATGGAGGGGTTCCATCTTTTTCAAAACAATCCATCAAAAGGGGGAAATTTTTTTCACACTTCTTGACTTTTCTTGTTTTTCACCACACCCCAACTTAGGCTTTTAGTCTAAGTTGACTATTCAAACAAACCAAAACTTCATAAAGGTTATAGGTGATGGGATTAAGAGTTCAAATTTGTTCAAGTTTCTTCCAAGAAAAGGATAGGCTCAAAAGGTGCCAAGCAAAATTCACACATCTCACAAGGTTGTCCACAAAGAGGTATATTGTCAAATTGGTTCACTCTTCAAAATTCTTGCCTAAGATCATTTCAATTGCTTGCTTCACTCAATCAATTTGACCAACGAGGCAAATTCTAGGTGTCATCAAGCACAATGTTCAAGACAACCTCACCACATAAGGCATTGATACAATTATCAAACAAGACTCCACACATTCTAGCTAGCGTGCAATGTTCATCACAAGAGACTTTATCAACAATCGGCTAGTCACAACGAGAAGCTCAAAGTTCACATATTTCCTACGTAACTTAGTTTGCCTCATCGTAGCACACATTCATTTTGTTCAATTAAGAGCACTATTCGAGTCATCGGTATTGACCAGAACTGACACTCAAATTTATACAAGAACAACCAAAATCACACAAAAAAGAGGTGGCCAAAAAAAATTAAAATTTGATTCAAAACAATTTTAACACCATTTTCATATCAAAACAATGGGCCATAATTTATCAACAATTACAACAACAATTAGAATCCAACGACCAAGATATATATAAAACCAATAAGCTCTAATATTCAAAAAAACAACCCAAAAGAGGTAGGTATGGAAATATCTCACCCCACCAACAAAAATGCAGTTGTCCTCAAATGCAAATAAAACAAAACAGTCAATAAAGTAACAGAGAGGGAGGTAAAAATAATCATCCTGCCAGGCTAGGCCTGGGGTGAAGTCTGCATATCAGTCACTCCATCTGTCGGGGCATCAGTGCCCGATATCTCAACATCCTTGGCTCCACTAGAACCCGCCATAGAAGTATCCTGAAGCGATGTCTGTATCGCAGTCTCAAACATAGTACCCTCTAAGTCAGCCAAATTCTCATACACTGTCTGCTCAAGCGCACCCAGCTGCTCCTCATCCGTCTCAGCCTCGGAATCACATAAGTTGTCACGATTCAGGGGTACACCCTAGACGTAACATAGCATACAAGACCCCGATAGGCGTCATATAAGCCACTTAGCTTTCATAACATAAGATAATAGAAATGAGCGGGAATTTAAAACATTTAAATAACATCAAAGTCTTTTATAAAACGAGCGGAAGTCTATTATACTTTGTCTCAAACCATCTAAAACATGAATATTTTTGGGACGCAGCCCATACAAAAGTTCTAAACATAAAATGAAAGACAGAAGAACATGGTGGCTATCTCCTTGAATACTATGATGACTCACCTAAACTTCAGTCCTTGCTTCTACTAAGATCCTAGCCACGGAGATGGAAGTCGATATCGCCGGAACCTACATTTGGTAAGAATGTAGGCAAGAGTATGCATTGGTACAAAAATGTACTAAATATGATGGCTAACATAAATCATCAACATAAGCATATCATAAGCATTAGTCAACATAAGATATAATCCATAAGCATGAGAGATAACAACATAAATCATAAGCATGGTCAATACACTTAAATAATCATGACATAAAAGGAATACTTCATAATTAACCTCAAAGCATACTTAACAAAGACATGGGTAATCCCCCACTATCTTACTCATCAAAGTAGACCACCTTGGGCCATCCTTCAAGCTCCTCATCTTTCATTCTAATCTTTAGCTTATCCTTCATAGACTAGGGGAATCACCTCTAGTCATACATTTCATGTAAGGCCTTTCAAGCTACAATCCACACAATTCATTCTTCATAACCTAACTCACATTATTCTTGCTTTACTTTTCAAGACAAGGGATTCATGATACGTCCAAACTTACACTTCAATTAAGAAGTATAAATGATCGAAGTCAATTTATAGAACTCAATGTGAGTTGAGGTCGATCCTACATAGAATTTCTTCACATAAATGATTTCACTGTCACATTTACCCAAATATTGTTATTATTTCCTAAAGAGGATAATTACGGAAAATAAATTGGGTTTTGTTGAAAAGTCCAGTAACCAATATTGAATAACAAAAATTTAGGTTAACAGTTAACAGAGTATCGATTCCAAAGTTGTATTGATAAATGAATGGAACAAGGGTTGTGTTTCCCAAAACGTTACAAAGTTGATGAGCTTGTCTTTACAACTTATAGGCGAGTTTATTATATCTCACACTTCTCAGTCTAGTTAGATAATTTCCACTCAATTCCTCTCGGTCCTCGAGTTGTAACAAATTCTACCCTCGCATAAAATGATGTTAAATTTCTCGAACTCGAACTCGAGCTTTAACGCCATTTTATCAGGTTAACTGCACTTTTTCCTAACTATCTCTTTTCTCTCGAACAAATGAAAGATTCAGGCTAACTCTAATGCGTGCACTCATTAGTCTAAATGAATAAAGAATGCTGAGTTAAATACTGCAAATACAATTCACCTTCTACTCATTTTACGAATTCACGATTAGATTTACGTTATGGTTCCCACAACCCTAGTTGTGGTGTTTAATACCCGGAAACTAGTAGACCAAACTAGGACCTTATGTGAGGGTTTTAGAGATTGACGTGAGGGTTAGAATTGTAAAATGACTTCCCGAACTTAGAATGAAGGTTTTAGGGGTTAAACGTCAAGGTACGACTCCCCAAGGACCAAACAAGGGGTCGTTGAGGAGGACCCTAAAAACAGCCCTAAAACAGTCCCTAGGCAGTGACCCACGAAGGGCATCCACGAGCCGTGGATGGACCCATGCTCTGTTGGAAGGGGTAGATTTTCTTCATTTCTTTTCTCTTTCACATCCACATGTTTTACCTGTACACACATCAACAAACACATCATATCCACATAAATACACTCAATTCTTGCAATAATCCTTAGTTTTGAGCCTCAAATGTGCTAAGATCTCACAGCACATCAACACCCTCAACTTAGAACCATTACTTGTCCTCAAGAGATGATAAAGGCAAACATTTGACGCTTAAAACCACACATATATTATACTAACATGCAGCAGCCTTCTCAACCACAATCTCTATCCAAAACCATCAATCTAACATGCAAGGATCAATATATGACATCCCATTACTCACAGTCGACCATGCTTATGCCTGTTTATTATCAGCTAACACAATTCAACTATCAAATTCAATCATTGTGTCCTCACACCAAAGAAGTCCCTCACTCATGATAATTGAGACTAAGTTCTACGCTCACACTCTCAAAGAACTTCTAACACTAACAACAAAATACCATAGGCTTGCCCTTGCTTTCTACGTTCTATCTTTCAAACAATTGGAATAGGATCACTGTAGGACTTTATCAGCTTGTAACATAGGCTCGTGCTAGGGAATGTATTTTTGGTTTTGTGAGTGACTAGTACCTTGGTTCTCCAAAGTTTCATTTGCACACAACTTTTTCAGAGAGATTCCCTCCTTTTTCATTTCAGCACATCCCAACAACCATTATTTTATTTTTCTTTTTCTTTTCCTTTTGTTTTTTTTATTTGTTTTTTTATTGCACATTTCGTGCTTTCAAGCTAACTGAGTGAACCTTCTTTGTCTAATTTTCCTATCTGCTCGGGTTGTAATCACCCTCAACTTAGGCTTTTGGCCTGAGTTGTGGCATCGTATCTTCAGAGACCCAAGGATATGATATCAAGTGTGTAAGAACAAAATAAGTTTTCAGGCTCAAATCGGGTTCAAGTGGTATACTTTTTATTTGGTTGTTTTATTTTTGGCTTTTAATGGCTTAGCAAAAATGGCCTACTGATCCTTTCCTATCCAGTTATCCTCAGATTTTAGCAAGACTACTCGGGCAAGTTCTAGTTTCTGCTCCTAGCGTTAGACTTCACACAAACCTATCACACACACATGACAAAGGACTACATTATCCAGTTTCTTGGTTCACCAATTTATTTTCCAGACTAGCAATGTTTAACATGTGAATATCTAAGATGTCATACAAAGAGCCTAACAGTCATATTTCAGATTAAGGTCATATACATTATCAGTTCAGACAGCACAAATGGCTCAAACTTAGTTGTTGCACAGCTCAACACATAAAAACACCACAAACACTTCACAACACAAAAATAAAGAGTCAACCTCATGGAAGGTTTCACATCACCCCCTCCCCAAACAAAAGAACTTTGCCCTCAAAGTCAATTAAGAAAAACAATATAGGGCTGTGAGGAGGGGTCATACCTACGACACACTAGGCACCGGTAGTCGGGTCAGCCTCGGCACCCTTATCAACAAGTGCACTCTCAGAAACCTGCTCTGGATCAGGCTGGCTACCACTAACCAGGACAGGTACTCCACTACCAGAAGCGCCAGCTAACACTGCATCTCGCCTTTGTTACGCAAGTGCTTCTTCTTCTCTTGCCTTTTTATTTGATGCCTTGCGGGATTTCTTGTGTTGTCTTCTTTCCTCTTTGGATAGGTCAGCCAGCAGCTACTCATCAGACTCTCCTGCTTTATATTTTCTCTTGTTGGATTCATGTTGGGGAACTTTGCCCCAGAAAGCATCGAGATCCTAAGTGTTTGGGGCTCAATGAAAAGGCTCATTAAAGACTCTAGGACAACCAGTGGAGGCACAGTGACTGGCTTCTCGGCCAGCTTAGCAATTTTAGCCTTCATATCTGCCAACTGTGTCTTCAACTCCTCCGCATTCACCAAACCGGAAGCCTATAATTGATTCTTCACAGGGACCTCCAAGTCGTCTATCCTATTTTTCAGCACTGCTAACTCTTTCCGCATCTCATCTTTTAACCATTTCTCAGTGATTAATACATCTCGCTGAACTACCTCGGGTAGTCTGCGCACAATCTGATCTACCAGAGTCCAGGTCTGCTTCTGATATGCAATTAACCTTTCAAGTACGATAGTAGGTATGGTGACAAAAGTACCTGAAGCCAGTGTAGCTGAAGATGTTGGTGGTGGTATCTCTGAAGTTGGCTGTGAGGATTCGCCCTACTCAGTTTGGCCTTTAGCCTGTGGGAGGACTACTGGTGTATGTTGTACTAACGTTAATGGCCCTACCGCCCCTGCCTTTCTCCCAAACAGAGGATTAGTGACGTCCTTGATTTTGGAAGCGGCAGTCACCCTGGATGCCTCAATTGGTTTATCCACCAATTTATTTGGTGGAATGTTAGCCTGCAAACAAAGTTTCCCTATCAGACAGGGAAATGGCAAACCTGCTCGCTCATTCAGTGCCTTGTCTCGCATCTCCGTAGCGATGATCTGACCCGCCTTCACAAGGTGTCCGGCCATGAGGCAAGCAATCAAAGAGGCTAGTGATGGGGAAAGTGTATTATCATTTCTTGTCGGTCGAAACTGGGCTCGAACTATGGACCACCAAACCTTGGCCGGAAAATTTAGAGACGCCTTTGTAATCTGCACTTGTGGCTCAGACACCCATGCTACCGCTTCTCCTTCTGTGGCAATATAACCTACAATCCAACGCATGATGCGCTCTCGCGAACTAGGATCCTCCATCTCTTATTCACTAGTAACGGCATGGTGTTTACCCTCAAATAACCCCACAGATGATGGCGTTGTGTACTCTGGGCCATGTAGCATCCTATTGATCGTCTCTTCAGAGATTTTCACGGTTTGTCCTCTCACAGTGATTGTATTCAACGGACCCAACGTGGCCGCAACTGTCTTCTTTGCCCTCTTAGTTATATTAGTATACGCAACAAGGTTCATTAGAGTAGCTACATAATAGGCATAGAATTCCCGTGGTAGGTGGCTGGTGAATTCTCCAGGGGCATTTGTCATCCATTCAAACTGGTGAAGCTGAAAGAGTCAGTAAATATCTGGGAATGCTTGGATATCCGCCATCACTACTCTAGTCTCAGGCATGAGTGGTCTATCCCTAAAGCTGCCTGACTTATTCACAATTCCATTCTTGAAGAAATCTTTGCACCTGTTCACAGTCCACATAGAGAGGAAACAGTCAATCAACTGCTGTCTCACCACTGGATCAAATTCACGGATGTGAACATATTGCACCATTGTATAATCAGTAGTAACATCATCATCCTCTTCTTCAGCACTTGCCTTTGCCGGTGCTCCATTTTACGCTCATGTTCTTACTGTAGGTGGAGGTGCAGATATACTCCTGAGACCCGCTAGCAGATTCTTCACCACTACCTGAGCCGCTACCAGAACCGCTACCAGATCCCTCACCACTACCGGAACCACTACCGAATGCCTCACTGCCACCAGATCCACTACCAGATTCCTCACCACTGCCAGATTCACTACCTCCCTCTTTAGACTGGGGAGGAGTATCTTGAAGAATTGCCCTTGCTGCTCGCGATCTAGTAGTACGAGGAGAGTGTTCTTCAATGGTAGTATTCACTTGAACCTCCGAGCCACTGGATTCTGCGGCATTCTCACTGTGAGTTGGTGAGTGAGGCGGTAAGTGTTGTGGAGGTGCGGAGTTTATTCTGGGTGCCATAGTACCTGAGAAAAAAATCAAAATGAATTGATAATCGAACAAGTACAATGACATACTAACAGGTACTCAGACTTCCCTAGTGTAAATACAACATGACGCCTTGCCTCAAAAAGGTCGTCACCCAATCTATCATTGAGAAGGCTCACGTAATTAAAATGAAAAACTGAAATAAAAGTATGGAACGATTTTTTTTATACGGGGATCTACATGGTTCGTGGTGGGTACTAAGGTCCGTGAAGAGCCTCATGAACAAAACCTAGACTTTGGTGCAGTAGGGGCCTATACTGGTTAAGGATCACGGTGGGTTTCACGGCCCGTGGTTCCTTCCACGGTCCGTGAAGCCTATCGTGGACTTACACTTAGCTACTCCTTTAGTTCCTTTTCCTCCCAATTTCACCATAGGTCAGGTTTCACCCATTTTTAGCTCAAAATAACACTTTTATGAGATATCGTAACATATGTACCTACTACTCCAATGACATTCATCAAGCACAATTCACACAAGGACAATACTCGCCCAATACGCACACACCCACATTCAAACACTGATCATTTCTCTACTTCACCCTAATATACCGGCAAAACTCACATAGACATACTTAACTTAAGAAAGTTGGACTCAAGTTCACATTTATATCATCATTCAACGCTAATTATTCACAAATTCATCATACCTCCAATATCAACAACTAATTCCACACAATTTCGACAAACCGACATATGAAAACTACCAATTACAACAGACCCACAACAATCAGGTATCATCAATGATCATTCATCAAAAATAATTCTCAAATTCGACTCAATCATAGTAGTTCTAACTTGTTTATTGATAAGTTCAAGATTATAACAAGTTAATAGCAAACTTACTTTGAATAGGATCAAAATTTTCGCCAAAAAAAGAAAGATGAATGTCACTTTGATATCTTGACAACCAAGTATTAGGGTTTCGAATACTTCATGAAATATGGAAGTTATAGATATTAAAATCCTTGTTATGCCTTTAAGAACCGTAATGAAGGAGAAGAAAGGGAGAAAAATCTGACCCTTGGCGCTTAGGAGGCTTATGTACGTTTAATTTGACTTTCCCTTTACGCGCGGGTCGGGTCAGGTGCTAGTACTGCTGGGCTGCGGACGAAGGGCCGTGAAGATGCTTGACAACCAAGTATTAGGGTTTCGAATACTTCATGAAATATGGAAGTTATAGATATTAAAATCCTTGTTATGCCTTTAAGAACCGTTATGAAGGAGAAAAAGGGAGAAAAATCTGACCCTTGGCGCTTAGGAGGCTTATGTACGTTTAATTTGACTTTCCCTTTACGCGCAGGTCGGGTCAGGTGCTAGTACTGCTGGGCTGCGGACGAAGGGCCGTGAAGATGCTCGTGAAGAGCACCATGTTCCATAGAAACGTCCGTACACATGACTTTGCTAGGAAAAACTTACCTGAGGTTCACGAGAAGCTAAACGGTCCGTACAAACCTTGACGGACCGTAAACCCTTCTGTGAACCAATTTATGGCAATTTCCAGTGGCTTCCTTAGGCTGCTGTTGAGGATGACGGGTCGTGAAGTTTCCCGTGAAGAGCACCACGTCCCGTGGGACTGCCCGTGAGGGCCTTCCTGCACCCAGCTCTACAATTTTTTTGTTTTATTCCTTCCTGCACACATCAACACCTAGTGACTCTCTAAAAACAAAAAAAAAATTATAAAATGTAAACTACCTATTACGATTACAATCTTGGGTTGCCTACCAAGCAGCGCACAATTTAACGTCGCGGCGCGACATTGGTTACTTGATTACTCAGACTTGATCAAGCTTGCATTCCTTCACTATTTTCACTTCTTCTAGAACTCCCAAGTATGCCTTGATTCACTAACCATTGGCCTTGAACCTCTCACCCTTGTAATTTTAAAGCTCAATAGCACCCGACTGGAATACCTGACTTACCTTAAACGGCCCAGACCATTTGGATCTCAATTTCCCAGGAAACAAACAAAGTCTGGAGTTGAAAAGCAGCACCAAATCATAAGAATTGAAGGTTCTTTTCTCAATATGGTTATCATGATACAACTTCATCCTCTCCTTGTATAGTGCAGACCTCTCATATGCTCTCAAACGGAACTCATCCATCTCATTGATCTGATCCAGTCTCAGGTTCGCCGTTTCACTCCGGTTAAGATACAACTTCTTTAACGCCCAAAGTATCTTATGCTCCAATTCAACCGGCAAATGACATGCCTTTACAAACACCAACTGATATGGAGACATACGAATAGGTGTTTTGAAAGCTGTCTGATATTCCCATAGAGCATCATCCAACTTTCTTGCCCAATCTGTCCTGTTGGCATTTACTGTTTTTGCCAAAATAGCCTTTATTTCCCTATTTGACACCTCCACTTGGCCACTTGTCTGCGGGTGATAAGGTGTTACCACCTTGTGCTGTTTAACCCCATATTTAGCCAGAAGAGCACTGAATACCTTATTGCAGAAATGGAAACCACCATCACTGATAATTGCTCTGGGTGTACCAAACTTTGAGAATATATTCTTCTTTAGACACCCAACAATACTTTTGCCATCATTCTCAGGTAAAGCAACTGCCTCAACCCATTTTGAGACATAGTCCACTGTAACCAATATGTACTTTTGCCCAAAGAGCTCACAAATGGGCAAAAAGAATCAACTCCCCATACATCAAATAACTCCACCTCTAGAATGGGTGTCATTGGTAGCTCGTGGCGACGAGAGAAGGCTCTTTGCCACTGGCATACATCACAACTCTTCACTATATAGATTGCATCCTGATGAATTATGGGCCAGTAGTACCCACTCTGAAGTACCTTGTGAGCTGTCCGTGCACCTCCATGATTGCCACCAACTGGAGAAGAGTGACAGGCCTCTAAAATATGTAGCATCTCAGCCTCAGGGATACATCGCCTAATGATGTTATCACCACACACCCTGTACAAATAAGGATCATCCAAAAAGTACTTACCCACATCATGTAGGAAGCTCTTTCTCTGCTGAAACGTTAGCCCTTCAGGCATCAAATCACTGACAAGAAAGTTAGCAAAATCAGCAAACCAAGGAATAAGATCAAGAGTTGCGGCTAATACCTGCTCATCTGGGAATGAGTCATTGATATCTAACTCAAGTTCCCCTTTCTTTTCAACTTCTAGCCTGGACAAGTGATCAGCCACCTGATTTTCACACCCTCTCCTATCTTTGACCTCAAAGTCAAACTCCTGAAGCAGCAGCACCCATATGATTAATCTTGGCTTTGCATCTTTCTTTGCCATGAGATATCTCAGAGCTGCATGATCTGTATGGACTATAATCTTAGTACCTAACAAGTATGCTCTGAATTTCTCAAAGGCATATACCACAGCCAGTAGTTCCTGTTCAGTGACGGTATAGTTGCGCTGTGCTCCATTTAGTGACTTGCTAGCATAGTAGATCGGGTGAAAGATCTTGTTGCGCTTCTGCCCCAACACAACTCCCAACGCAGTACCACTGGCATCACACATGACCTCAAATGGTTCTGCCCAATCTTGACTAATGATAACAGGAGCAGACACCAGCTTCTCTTTTAGGCATTCAAAATCTTTCAGGTATGCCTCATCAAAGGCAAATTTCACCTCTTTCTCCAAAAGATTGCACAAGGGATGTGCAATTTTTGAGAAGTACTTAATGAATCGCCTATAAAATCTTGTATGTACTAAAAACCTTCGAATACCTTTCACACAAATAGGTGGAGGAAACTTTTCAATCACCTCAATCTTAGCTTTATCTACCTCTAATCCCTTTGGAGACACCTTGTGACCGAGGACTATTCCTTCCTTGACCATGAAATGGCACTTCTCCCAGTTCAGCACTAGATTAGCCTTCTCGCATCTCTGTAAAGTCCTGCTAAGATTGAACAAACAGTCATCAAAAGTGTCACCTACCACAGAAAAGTCATCCATGAATACCTCCAAAGTGTCCTCTACCATGTCTGAAAAGATGGACATCATACACCTCTGGAGAGTTGCCGGGGCATTACATAGTCCAAATGGCATGCGTTTGAATGCAAAGGTACCATAAGGACATGTAAAAGTAGTATTTTCCTGATCTTCAGGAGCAATTGATATCTGGTTTTACCCAAAGTATCCATCTAAGAAGCAGTACCACCCTTTTCCAGCTAACCTGTCAAGCATCTGGTCCATGAATAGCATTGGGAAGTGGTCATTCAAGGTCCACTTGTTCAACTTTCTGTAATCCATGCAAATTCGCCATCCAGTGACTAGTCTTTTCAGGATCAACTCGTTCTTCGCATTAGTAATTCCTCAAGTTGGATCTTATGAGTCCAGATACCCGGAGGTATCCCAATGATGTCAGCAATGGTCCACCCAATTACCCTTTTGTACCTTATTAGCACTTTAATCACAGCTTAAACCTGTTCATTATTCAAATCTGCAGCCAAGATCACGGGCAAAGTATTGTTAGTACCCAAAAAGACATACCTTAGATGACTGGGTAACTGTTTAAGTTCCAGTACAGGCGGCTCTGGATGGTTTTTCTGGGGGACTCGGCCTGTTTTTTAGATCAAGATCTACCTTCTTTGGAGCATAAGAATTTGCTCCCATGCCCTGTAAAGCATTCACAGTCTCAACATAATCAGTCCGGTAATCTGCTTCAAAGTTCATAATCACGGCTGCTAATGTTTCAACAACAAGTCTTTCCTCCATAGCAGCTCCCTGCTCTTCTTCATCAAAAACTTCTATTGCAGACACCACATTCATGTCTTCTGGCTGCTTCATAGACCGACAAATTTTAAACTTTACCTCCTCATTGTTGAGCCTGAATTTCAGCTCTCCACTCTTAACATCAACCAACGCTCGGCCTGTGGCCAGAAATGGTCTTCCCGATATTATGGGAACCTCAAAGTCCACTTCGCAATCCAGAATCATGAAGTCAGCTGAAAAAAATGAAACTATCCACCTTTAAGGGCACATCACCTAAGATCCCCATAGCCGCTTCACTGATCTATCTGCTATCGTCAATCTCATCGCTATGGGTTTTTGAACTCCTCAGCCCAGTTGCTTGTAAATAGCCAGCGACATCAGATTTATACTGGCCCCTAAGTCACACAGGGCCTTTGCAAACTCAAATGATCCAATGGTGCACGGTCTAGTGAATGCACCTGGATCCTCCTTTTTCTGCACTAGAGATCTTGTGGCAATAGCACTGCAGTGATGAATATTATCAAATATATCAAAACTTACAGCTCTTTTTTTTTGTGACCAAGTCCTTCATAAACTTTGCATATCCTGGCATCTGTTTCAAATATTCTACCAGTGGAATGTTTACTGATAGCTGTCTTAGCATGGTTATGAACTTAGCAAATTTCCCATCTTCAGCTTTCTTTTTAAATCTCTGAAGGAACGGAGGAGGTGGTCTTGGTATCTGCTGCAAAGGCATAGGAACTTCAACCCCTTTCTCCTTTGCTCCCGTTGGCTTCTCTATTGGTTGTACCTTTTTTACATCATCTACCTGTTCAAGTTCAACCTCCTCTTTTTCATTTCGCTCCAAGCCCTGTTCATGCTCAGTACCTGCAGAAATTGGTTCATTTAGGATCTTACCACTTCTGGTGACGATAGCCATGCAATGTCCATCATTCTTAGGATTTTGAATAGTTTCACTTGGAAGTGACCCATTCTTCCTCTGGTTTAGTGAAGCTGATAATTGCCCCCAACTGTTGCTCTATCTGCTTAATGGATGTGGTGTGAGAATCCACCAGTTGACTCATACTGGAGAAGTCACTCTTCATATCTTTCACCCCTGTATTAGTTGATTCAACTTTTTGCAACACCTTAGCCAAAACATGTCTTCTAGCTTGGACCCGCTGGAACTACTACTTGCACGGTCTCTATTACCTGGTGGCACATAAACACCACTGCGATCATTTTTGTAGCCATCTCTGTTCTGCCAGTTTCCTTGATCTCTATTTGCTGGCCTTTCATACTGCCCTTCTCTAGAATAGTTCCGACCTGCGTTTCCTGAATTATATCCTTGGTTTCCTGAGTTATAATTCCGGAATCCTCCTTGGTTTCCTAAGTATTTGTCTTTCTCATCTAGATCGATGTCCTGATCTTCATACCTGTTTGGGGTCTCTACAACATTTACCTTCTCTAAACTTGCAACAATGTGCTTCGTGAGTAGATATATCTAGGTTCTCATGTGCACCATATCCTAATCCCTTTCTTCTTCTCTTCTCTTTTGTTTAGCTGAAAGTTCAAATGTGCACCCAAGATCTCCTACCTCAGCATCCCTGGTGTACCATGCTTTATTGTTCTTGGACACCTCATCCATCACCTGCATTCTTTCTGAGAATTGTTTCCTCATGAATGATCCTTCACACACTGCATCAGCAACAGGTTTAGTAACATAATTCAATGATCTATAAAAAGCCTGTTTCAAATGTCTCTCAGTGAGACCATGGTTTGGGCACTTCTTCAGCTTTTGGCTAACCCTCCACCAGGTATCATGCATTGCTTCTCCTGGTAATTGCTTGTGAGCACTTATCTCATCCTTCATCTGCAGCTTTTTTGACTCAGGATAGAATCATTCTAGGAAAGCCTCCTTCAATTCAGTTCAGTACCTGATTGAATCATCTGGCATCTCATTCAGCCAGTTGGTTGCCTCCCCAGTGAGAGACAATGGAAATAGTCTCAACCTCATAGCGGTCTGACTAACCCCAGGAATTTCCTGCGGTTTGCATATCGCCCCAAAGTTCATCAGATGCTGATTCGCATCATCACCAGTTGCTCCCCTGAACATACCTTTCAAGTTCAACAATTGAATCATTGTGCTGGTGATTGTAAATTTCACACCTAAAGGTAGTGCAGGTAACACTATCGCTCATGTGGCTCCAGCTCCGTCCAAATCTAAGTCATCCTCTTTGAACACGATGTGAGCTGGTTGATGTGCCCGACCCCTTGGAGCTAGTGGTTGTCGGTGGGGAGGTGCTATCTCATCAACTCCTATAGTTTCCTCCACCACCCTAGGCAGGTGGTTCACAACATGTTGTTGAACACCTCTTGCAGCGGTTTCAGCCTCAAGTCCCAATCTTTGCCTTTGAGCCTCAAGTTCATGTGCATTCACCATTTTGCGGATAGTTTTCTGAAGTTCTGGATCGAATGGAATCAATGGAGCTCCCTTACATCTGGTATTGAGCATATTATGTCGGAATTACCTGTAAGAGACACAGACAAAGACCAAGATGTAAAACTAGGAAATATATATTTACGATTTGAATAATTGCTAGTAAAATATTTCTGAATTAAAATTCCTCGATAGTGGTGCAAAAATTTGATACGTCCAAACTTACACTTCAATTAAAAAGTATAAACAGTCGAAGTCAATTTATAGAACTCAACGTGAGTTGAGGTCGATCCCATAGAGAATTTCTCCACAGAATAATTTCATTGTCGTGTTTACCCAAATGTTGTTATTATTTCCTAAAGAAGGTATTTACGGAAAATAAATTGGGTTTGGTTGAAAAGTCCAGTAACCAATATTGAATAACAAAAAGTTAGGTTAACAGTTAACATAGTATTGATTCCAAAGTTGTATTGATAAATGAATGGAACCAAGGTTGTGTTTCCCAAAATGTTACATCTAGTGTTCATTCGTAACTGAGTTTTCAGATGAGCTTGTCTTTGCAACATACATACGAGTTGATTATATCTAACACTTCTCAGTCTAGTTATATAATTTCCACTCAATTCCTCTTGGTCCTCGAGTTGTAACAAATTCTACCCTCGCATACAATGATGTTAAAGTTTTTTTCTCTCGAACTCGACCTTTAACGCCATTTTATCAGGTTAACTCCACTTTTTCCTAACTATCTCTTTTCTCTAGAACAAATGATAGATTCAGGCTAACTCTAATGAGTGCACTCATTAGACTAAATGAATAACGAAACCTGAGTCAAATATTGCAAATACAATTCACCTTCTACTCGTTTTACGAATTCACGTTTAGATTTCCGTCATAGTTCCCACAACCCTAGTTGTGGTGTTTAGCCACTCATGATTTCTACTGAACAAACAGAGATTAGTAATGAAAACATTAAAGGAGATCACTTACAAAAATCTGCAAAATTCAATGAACTCCTGATATTCAGAAAAAAAAAAATCCAACTCCGAAGATCGATTCCACGTTAATAATTGAAAACAAAAGTCGAGAATATTCCAAACTAAGTCGCTCGTTCCAGATATGATGAGATAAAGACAAATACGACCTAATTAATTCAAATAGAATGTCTAAAATGAGTCCTACTCGAAGTAGGACTGAGATGTTGGGCAACTTCACGAACGCTCTGACGGTCCGTCAAGGGCTTCACGGTCCGTGAAGCCCCTCGTGATCCTTACTTGGGAATTTGCAAACTTGGTTCTTCAAAGCCTGTGTACTGGAAAGTTACCACGGACAACACCACAGATCGTTGTGAGGACCACGGCCCGTGAGGTCGTCCGTGGTCTTTACTTTGGTCCACCAAAATGTAACTCTTCCATGCCTTCTTACTGGTTCAACTTCACGAGTGATATCACGACCTGTCATGATCTTCATGGCTCGTCTGGGCGTCCGTGATCTTTACTTGGTTAACTGAATCAACCTTCACTCTGAAAAGCATGCCTACTGGATAGTAACCACGGGCATCTTCACGACTCATCAGGAGGACCACGACCCGTCTAGGGCTCCGTGGTTTTCACTTGGACATCAGAATTCCAATTTTCAACTTGCATTTTCTTCTTTTCTTTTCTCTTTCACATCCACATGTTTTACCAGTACACACATCAACAAACACATCATATCCATATAAATACACTCGATTCTCGCAATAATCCTTAGTTTTGAGCATCAAATGTGCTAAGATCTCACGGCACCTCAACACCCTCAACTTAGAACCATTACTTGTCCTCAAGTGATGATAAAGGCAAACATTTGACGCTTAAAACCCCACAAATATTATATTAACACGCAGCAGCCTTCTCAACCACACTCTGTATCCAAAACCATCAATCTAACATGCAAGGATAAATATATGACATCCCATTACTCACAGTCGACCATGCTTATGCCTGTTTATTATCAGCTAACACAATTTAACTATCAAATGCAATCACTGTGTCCTCACACCAAGAAGTCCCTCACTCATGATAATTGGGACTAAGTTCAGCCCATGATCACATCCCAAGAATTGGGGTTTAGCTAAACATCATAAAAAGGTAAAAATAATTACCAACTCGATTAGCCATCAGCTGGGTAAAAGTTTTCTAGCCTTTACAATGCTCCAAAATGATTAAATTCAAAAACCCAATTCCAAATCCTCACAATTATGCTTAAAAATCCTCAAAGTTTACAATAGGAACTGAAAAACTCAAAGAAAACTCTAACTCTCAAACTTGGGGATCAGAACTCTCCAATTTCCCTTTTCAATTCCAATTTATAGTTGCCCACTTTTTGGCCTGAAATTCCATTTGGTGGAATATGTCGCGCCTCGCCGAGTGGTTAGGCGATCCACCTTTTGCTCCCTTTCATCGCCACTTTGCATTGATCATTAGCCTCCCAAGTTCTGTAACTTTAGGCGATCTAACTTGTTGTCGCGGAGTCGATCTGCGATTCGTCGACTGTCTATTTCTGTTGCCAACTTGCTTCTTCCCCAGGGCTGGCATGCTGGAACTTTGGGCGAACTAAAGAGCCACTCGACGGTTCGCCGAGTGGTCTTGGCGATCGCCAGGATCACTTTTCTTCACTTCTTCAGCTTGTTTGTTTCTTTATGTCCGGTAGTGTCCTTGCCTTGCTCCTTAGCCTTTAATGCTGCAAATAAACACCTTAAGATCAGTTTAGAGCATCAATTAGGCATTTGAGGACACTTATACTATCAAAACAAATCCCTAAATGAGTCGAAATCTCAGACTCATCAACACCCCCAACTTAAACTTTTGCTTGTCCTCAAGTAAAACTCAAGATCAATTAGTTCAACAAGGATGTCTACAAACAGTGCTGCATAAGACTCAACGTAAATGCACACAACAAGGTTCAAACTACACATACAATGATCAATTGTGCACTCAAAGTTTCAAATTGTGACTCACCATCATCAAGTGTACTCAAGCTCAAAATGTTTGATTCAAATACAAGTTCAACCTCAACAAAGGTAATCAAATGCCCTCACAACAAAGATGATTCAATATTCACACAAAATTTCTCAATAATTTAAAGTCTCGAAATCACATAGAACTCTCACACTCACAAAGATGAACACATGCATGACTCCACCCATAGGTTTGCCCTTATTTTCCAATCAACATTCGTTTCAGCTCACTCAAGATCACAAAGGTTTTTTTAAGGCTTGTAACGGGGCTGAGTGTTAAGGTATGGTCATTTAGGCTTGAGTGACTTCTACCTTCATGAAGTGTGGCCTGGAAATCATTTTCTCCTTCTCTTTCTCATTCAAACATGATCATAATCCACCTCATTATTCAACTAGACATGAATCACCGGATACCCCATTTCTTTTGCTGTTTTCAAAACTTTATTTCACAATTGTTTCTCTTTTTCAGTCTTTTTTTTCTTTCTTCTCTTTCTATTTTTTTTTACATGGAGGGGTTCCATCTTTTTCAAAACAATCCATCAAAATGGGGAATTTTTTTTCACACTTCTTGACTTTCCTTGTTTTTCACCACACCCAGAATAAGTTGGCAATTCAAACAAACCAAAACTTCATGAAGGTTATAGGTGATGGGATTAAGAGGTCAAATTTGTTCAAGTTTCTTCCAAGAAAAGGATAGGCTCAAAAGGTGCCAAGCAAAATTCACACATCTCACAAGGTTGGCCACAAAGAGGTATATTGTCAAATTGGTTCACTCTTCAAAATTCTTGCCTATGTTAATCGTCAAAATCTAAAACTAAGAATATTTGAAACTCGGTCACTCGTTTCAGATCAGACGAGATAAAAACTAAAAAATACCCTAATTAATTCAAATAAAGTGTTTTAAAAAGAGTCCTACTCGAAGTAGGACTGAACTGTCGGGCAACTCCATGGACACCTTTACGATCTGTCAAGGGATTCACGGTCCGTGAAGCCCTTCGTCTTCACTTGGCACGTTTGAAACTTGGATCTTCAAAGCAAACACACTGGATAGGTACCACGGACAATACCACGGACTGTCACAGGGACCACGGTCCGTATAGTTGTCCGTGGTCTTCACTTGACCAATTCCATCTTCAACTTTTCCATGCCCATTCGCTGGATCATCTTCACGACCATCACCATGGACCGTTGTGACGACCACAGCCCGTGAGGTCCTCCGCGATCTTCACTTGGTTCAATCATATTTCTGCTCCTCCAACCCTAAGCACTGGTTCAAGTTCTACGAGAAGCTCCACGATCAGTAGTAAAGACCACGGTCCGTGAGGCCGTCTGTGGTCTTTACTTGCTTAATTTCTTCTGCATTTTCTTCTTTTCTTTCTTATTTTACATCCACCAGCTTTACCTGTATAACCATTACCAAACTCATCATATCCACATAAACACACTCGATTCTAGTATTAATCCTTCGTTTTCAAGCATCAAATGTGCCAAGATTTCGCAGCACATCAGTTTCTTATGAAGTGTTTCTCTTATGTTATGAAGAACTAAGTATTGACTAAGCTATGAATATGAGGTATCTCCTATGTTCAAGTTCATGCCTTATGATGACTAATGCTTACACTATGTCTATGTTTGAGATTATGCTTATGGTTATGTGGTTATCTCTTATGCTTATAGCCTATGTATTATGATGATGTCTCTTATGTTTATGACTAATGTTATTGTTTCTTATGTTTATGGTATATGTCTTATGTTGACTAATGCCTCTTATATGCTTATATTGATGATTTATGCTAGCCATCATATTTAGTACATTATTGCAATAACGCATACTCTTGCCTACATTCTTATCAAATGTAGGGTCTGGCGATGTTGAGTTCCATTCTCGTGGCTAGGTTCTAGTAGAGCAAAGGGGTTGAAGACTTGGTGAGTCCTCATAGCATCAAGGATTTGCTCACCTTTCCTTTATGTCTTTTCTTTATGTTTTAGACTTTTGTATGGGATGCGTCCCAAGAGTTATTCAAGTTGTATTAGATGGTTTAAGACAAAGCGTTATAGACTTCCGCTTGCTTTTATAAAAGACTTCGATTGTAAAGAAACGTTTTAAAATTTCCGCACCATTTCTATTGCTTTATGTTATGATATGCTAAGGGGCTTGTATGAGACCCTTCGGGGTTGAGTACGCCTTGTTACATCTAGGGGGTACCCCTGGGTCGTGACAAACTTGGTAATCAAAGCACAAGGTTTAGAATGATTCTAGGATTGTCTCAAAACCACGTCTAGTAGAGTCTTGTTCATAAGTGTGAAGTGCGTCACAATTATGAATAAGAATCTATTAGATGATTAGGAAATCTCATTTCTTCATTTTCTAAGTAGTGCCATTGAGTTTAACTCTATAAGGTCTTTCTCCTTATCCGATGGTCTTCGGGATATGACTACTCGAAGGGCTCAAGCTACAAGGAGCGAGGGAGAAAATGTTGGTTGTGATTCCAATTATGGCTATGTGACTAGATAGGACTTGATATGATATATTTAGATGTCATCCTTAGGATGGATTGGTTGTATTAGTGTTATGCTCCTATGTGATTGTAGAACCCGTATAGTCAAATTGTTAGTTCTCAAATGAGCCTATCCGAGAGTGGAAGGGGGGGAAAACCTATGCCATAAGCCTGGATTATGTTTTATCTTAAAGTTGACTTTGAGGGTTGCATGTACCATCTAGCTAAGGTGAGGGAGAAATGTTTAGGTGTGGACCAACTTCAAAGAGTTAGTTATCTTTTAAGATTGATCTTAAGTATGGTCATTTTGAGTAGGGTGTTTAGATAATACCTAGATATGATTGGTTGGTAGATCCCACCAAAGGTGATGATATGGGTTGAAATGGTCTAGAATTGTCTTGATCCGACCTTAGTAGAATTGAAAGAGACATGAGGGTAGATGTTTGGCCGGCAAAGAGGTTGCTTTAATTGTGGTGAAAGTGGTCACAAAATGAGGGATTGTCCAAAGGCAAAGGCTATGAGAAGAGAGGGTAAGCAAGTTCCTCCTAATGACTCTTGTATGTGTTTTATGCTTTATTAGATTTCGGTATTGCTTGTCTTTTGCGACTTGATATGCTAGACCTTGATGTTGTCTTTAGTATGAATGGGCTTCATTGTTGTTTTATGATATTGATGGTAGAGCCCTACTTGGTCATTTTAAGTTTTGGGAATGTTGATAGATGTGATAAATAGGGTGTTTTAGAAATGCTTAAATGTGGCGAGTGAATAGACTCCTCTAAAAAGGGTAGAAGTGTAATTCACCATGGTTTAGAATCATCTTGTGTGATGGATGTGAAGACTTAGTGATGACTTGCTCCGACCTTAGAATTGAAATAAATGATGCTTAGAAGAGTTCATATAGGCTTACTCCCAAGGGAGAGATGATGTGCTTAGATAGCAGGTCGTTGAGTGTTCTTGATGTTCATGATTTGGGTTGGCTTGAAATTATTACCTTAAGAGAGGTATTGAGTTTGGGAAGTTTAGTCCCGGTTTGTAGGCTCATATGAGATCTTGAGTGGAGTTGGTAAGGATGCTTGTGAACTAGAGTTGTTTAATGAGTGGCACCGGTGTGTCCGGTTTTCAATGTCTATTGGATATAGAAGGGTGTTGGAGGTCCGACATTCATAAATTCCTTTAGAAAAGTTGGGAGTTAATGAGAATTTCTATAATTTAGAAATACCGATAGGGATCTTAGATCGGCAAGTTAAGAAATAGAAGAGCAAGGAAGTGGCTTCCATGAAAGTGCTAAGAAGTGGTCTTTGAGTGATGGTTTTAGATGAGGGTGCTACTTGGGAGGCCAAGGGCCAATAAGAAGTCCCGATATCCTCATCCTTTTTCCTTCCATTCCTTCTTTAGCATTTTAATGATGAGTTCCTCATGGTTTGTGCTTTATGTGAAGTTATGTGTATTTTAGATTTTTCTATGATTTCCTTATTTGATGCATGTTCATGAAAATTTGTTTTTTTGAAAGAAAATGAGTTTTATATGATTTATATTCCTCATGTTGTAGTGCATTGAGTGAGAGTTGCCTATAGACTTCATGAGATGAATGTATGAGCATGCCTTAGTTCGGAGTTGAGAGATTCCTCCTTAAATGAATGCTTTTTGAGAGTAATTGCATATGAGCTCCATGAGTGTATGTTGACCATGATTTAGTTTGGAGTAGGTAGTTCCTCCTATGAATATGATGAGTTATGAGATTTCATGCATAATGGGTCGCTAGATGTAGTTCCTACTTCCTTGTGTTGCATTGAATATGTTTGAGATGGAGTTGATGTTTCCTCCTTTTTTTGTGCATTGTTATGATGTTGCATGCATGATGGGCTGTTAGTCTTGAGTCTTTACTTCCGTAAGGTGTCTAAAGCGTCATTCGAGGACGAATGTTCCCAAGGGGGAGCTATTGTAACACCCCGAAAACTAGTAGACTAAACTAGGGCTAAGTGTGACGGTTAGAGCAAAGGAAGAGGGCAAGAGCCAAGGAAGAGGACTAGGGCAGTCCACTCTTACATTGACACTGCCTAACCTTCCACGACCACCACCACGGATCGTGGTGAGGACCACGGCTCGTGGTGTGGCTCGTGGTAGGCTTTGCAGTGGCTAAACAAAGGCTGCCCAAAACAGCCCCCTCCACACGAGTCACTTCACGGCTCGTGGTGATGACCACGGCTCGTGGAAAGGCTCGTGGTGGTGCATTAGATTTTTAGGGGTTAAGAGGAAGGTTGCCTAGCTACTGTATCATGACCACGAGAGGCACCATGGCTCGTGGAGCCTCACGTGAAGGGCTTTTCACTAGACTTAGAGTTTAGGATCAACTTCAAATGATGATATCTCGTAGCTCAAAACGAATTATGTGGGCCATTACCTATCAAATTAAAGGTCTTTGAGTCCTCTTTCCAATACCACCAAGTTTTCCCAATTCGCATCTCGGAGGAAAAAGTTATGCCCAAAATAGTGAAGCACTATCAGGCTGAAAATTCTTCACGACCCGTTTGACGGGCCGTGGTGATGATGACGATCCGTGAAGGCGTCCTTCATGCCATTTCGGGAGTTAACAGTCAGGGAACTTCTTGGGTCTTTTCCCAATTATTTTAACTCAAAGATATGTCGTTTTGCCCAAGCCTAGGACCCCTATATACGTCATTTTAACCTCAAAACTCACCCAATTAAGTCATTTATTCCAAGACACAAATTAAATCCCCAAAAGCTCTCCACTCAAATATTTCTCTCTCTAAAACTTGAAGAAGAAGATAGAGCTTAAAACCTAGGCCAAGAAAAAGACTCCATTGTTGCAGGCTTTGTAAGGCTTTATAATCAAGGCACGATGGCTTATTCATTCATGGATCTCTTTCATCCATGAAGCCCTCATGTTTCCCCCAATTGTGAAGATGAATCCCCAATTCTAGTTAGGGTTCCTTCCTATATTGTGGGTATTATTGTATGTTGATCCAATTGAGTGGATAATGGTTGTTTATGATTGAATTTCATGATTTTAGTATGATTATACATGTATTATTGATTAACCTAAGATTCTAGAGTGAAATTGATAGAGTTTGGTTTGATGCCATGAAAGAAGAAATTGAGGACTTAGATGTGATCTTCTAAGATTGGTGAATTTCCTTATGAACTGCTTGAGATTAGAGCACCTAAATATAAATTACATGTTTCATGCCTAACCCTAGTCTAATTGATGAAATTGATGTAATGTGGGGTTTGTGCCCTAAAGAGGAAAATTGAGGATTTAGAGATGATCTTCTATTGTTGATGACATGTGTAGTAATTGTTTAAGAATGAAAGTATATAGACATGAATTGAATTAGATTAAAGTATATATGATGGGTCATGACTAGTAATGAATGAGATTGAGCCTTTATGATGAATTATGACTAGAATTGCTTAAGAATGAAGCTTGTGACTAGAATGCCTTGTGATCTAGATATGAATGATGATTTTAAGAGGTAAAACTTTGAGAGTAAGGATTGTAGTCATGAATGTTGATCACTAGGATTTTAAAGTAAAGCTAACAAGATGAACTAGGAATGTTAAGGCTTTGAGAGTGAAGTCTATATGATAATGGTAGACAATTAGGTAGAGTTATTGTGGAAGGACCTTTCCCACCTAATCTACCTCATGAATGTTTGAATGTATGAACTGATAGAATCATATGAGTAAGGATAATTCCCACAACAAGAATATGAATTATGAACCATGGTTACTTGAGAAGCTTTGCTTAGCATGGGTGGAATTATAGGATCTTACTCATGCATTGCACAAGTATGCTTTGAGGGTATTCATGGTATGCTCTCTTATGTATGATGATCTATGTAATGAATATGCTTATGACTTGTGCTTATGGTGTATGTTTAATGGATTGTTGCTATAGTTGCCTTACATGATATGATTGACTAAAGGTGATAGATTCCCTTGTCTATGAGAAGTAAGCTAAAGATGAGACCATGAGATGGTAAGTATGATTATGATAGCCAAAGGGGATACTTAGCATGGATGGGATTATGGGGTCTTATCCATGCATTGTACAAGTATATTTGAAGGTTACTTATGAAGTGTTTCTCTTATGTTATGAAGAACTAGTATTGACTAAGCTATGAATATGAGGTATCTCCTATGTTCAAGGTTCATGCCTTATGATGACTAATGCTTACACTATGTCTATGTTGGAGATTATGCTTATGGTTATATGGTTATCTCTTATGCTTATAGCCTATGTCTTATGATGATGTCTCTTATGCTTATGACTACTGTTATTGTTTCTTATGTTTATGGTATATGTCTTATGTTGACTAATACCTCTTATATGCTTATGTTGATGATTTATGCTAGCCATCATATTCAGTACATTATTGTACTAACGCATACTCTTGCCTACATTCTTATCAAATGTAGGGTTCGGCGATCTTGAGTTCCATTCTCGTGGCTAGGTTCTAGTAGATTAAAGGAGTTGAAGACTTGGCAAGTCCTCAAGCATCGAGGATTTGCTCACCTTTCCTTTATGTCATTTCTTTATGTTTTAGGCTTTTATATGGGCTGCGTCCTAAGATTTATTCAAGTTGTATTAGATGGTTTGAAACAAAGCGTTATAGACTTCCGCTTGCTTTTATAAAAGACTTCGATTGTAAAGAAACGTTTTAAAATATCCGCATTATTTATATTGCTTTATGTTATGATATACTAAGGGGCTTGTATGAGACCCTTCAGGGTTGAGTACGCCTTGTTACATCTAGGGGGTACCCCTGAGTCATGACAATCCTCTTCTACCACTGATCAACTGGTCAGTTGTATCATATGCCTTATAAAGATTATAACACACAAAAAGGTAAAGAAAAGAATGTAACATACACGATTCCACAAGTATAAGCAAAGGTGGTCTCAAATCCTTATCTATTTGTATTTGGTTTCACTTGAACTCTCATTTTACATATGGTTGTATTATGCCTTACATATTCAGTACATTCTTTCGTACTGACGCCCCTTATTGAGGACGCTGCATTTCATGCTGCAGGTACAAGTACTCAACTAGTAGATCTCCCCAATAGAAGCACATGATACTCAGTGGTTGTTGGTGAGCTCCAGGTTGATTTGGGGCTTTGCCGAGTCTTTACTATGCGTATTATGATAGTTATACAGTCATGGATTCCAGTAGAGGCTTTGTAGATATTTTAAAGTTATCATTTGTATTCATAGTTTTACTTGTCACATGTATTGGTTCAGCTAGTCGACATGTGTTGTATATGTAGCTTCTCATTAGTAAATCTATCTGCATAGTAGTTCACTTTCTCGTCATAGGTCACTTGTAAGGCATGTGTTCATATGGTACTTGTCCGCCTCACCTAGGGTTGGGGTGTGACAAATTGATTTTTGGTTTTGTGAGTGACTAGTACCTTGGTTCTCCAAAGTTTCATTCGCACACAACTTTTTCAGAGCGATTCCCTCCTTTTTCATTTCAACACATCCCAACAGTCATTATTTTCTTTTTCTTTTTCTTTTCCTTTTGGTTTTTATTTTTTTTATTTTTTTATTTTATTGCACATTTCGTGATTTCAAGCTAACTGAGTGAACCTTCTTTGTCTACTTTTCCTTTCTGCTCGGGTTGTAATCACCCACAACTTAGGCTTTTGGCCTGAGTTGTGGCATCGTATCTTCGAAGACCCAAGGATATGATATCAAGTGGGTAAGAAATAAATCGGGTTTCATGCTCAAATCGGGTTCAAGTGGTATGCTTATTATTTGGTTGTTTTATTTTTGGCTTTTAATGGCTTAGGAAAAATGGCCTACTGATCCTTTCCTATCCAGTTATCCTCAGATTTTAGCAAGACTACTCGGGCAAGTTCTAGTTTCTGCTCCTAGCGTTAGACTTCACGCAAACCTATCACACACACATGACACTGGACTACATTCTCCAGTTTCTTAGTTCACCATTTTATTTTCCAGACTAGCAATGTTTAACATGTGAGTATCTAAGATGTCATACAAAGAGCCTAACAGTCACATTTCAGATTAAGGTCATATACATTATCAGTTCAGACAGCACAAACGGCTCAAACTTAGTTGCTGCACAGCTCAACACACAAAAACACCACAAACACTTCACAATACAAAAATAAAGAGTCAACCTCATGGCAGGTTCCTCACCGGCGCAAAAATTTGATACGTCCAAACTTACACTTCAATTAAGAAGTATAAACGGTCGAAGCCATTTATAGAATTCAACGTGAGTTGAGGTCGATCCCACAGAGAATTTCTTTCACTGTCGTGTTTACCCAAATGTTGTTATTATTTCCTAAAGAGGGTAATTACGGAAAATAAATTGGGTTTGGTTGAAAAGTCCAGTAACCAATATTGAATAACCAAAATTTAGGTTAACAGTTAACAGAGTATTGATTCAAAAGTTGTATTGATAAATGAATGGAACCAGGGTTGTGTTTCCCAAAACGTTACATCTAGTGTTCATTCGTAACTAGTTTTCAGATGAGCTTGTCTTTCCAACTTACAGGCGAGTTGATTATATCTAAAACTTCTCAGTGTAGTTAGATAATTTCCACTCAATTCTTCTCGGTCCTAGAGTGGTAACAAATTCTACCCTCGCATACAATGATGTTAAAGTTCTCTTCTCTCGAACTCGACCTTTAACGCCATTTTATCAGGTTAACTCCACTTTTTCCTTACTATCTATTTTCTCTCGAACAAATGATAGATTCAGGCTAACTCTAATGTGTGTACTCATTAGACTAAATGAATAACAAAAGTTGAGTTAAATATTGCAAATACAATTCACCTTCTACTCATTTTATGAATTCACGTTTAGATTTCCGTCATGGTTCCCACAACCCTAGTTGTGGTGTTTAGCCACTCATGATTTCTACTGAACAAACAGAGATTAGTAATGAAAACATTAAAGGAGATCACTTACGAAAATCTGCAAAATTCAATGAACTCCTGATATTCAGAAGAAAACAAAATCCAACTCCAAAGATCTATTCCACATTAATAATTGAAAACCAAAGTCGAAAATATTCCAAACTAAGTCGCTCGTTCCAGATATGACAAGATAAAGACAAAAAATGACCTAATTAATTCAAATAGAATGTCTAAAATGAGTCCTACTCAAAGTAGGACTGAGATGTCGGGCAACTTCACGGATCCTCTGACGGTCCGTCAAGGGCTTCACGGTCCGTGAAGCCCCTCTGATCCTTACTTGTGAATTTGCAAACTTGGTTCTTCAAAGCCTGTGTACTGGAAATTTACCACGGACCGTTGTGAGGACCACGGCCCATGAGGTCGTCCGTGGTCTTTACTTTGGTCCACCAAAATGTAACTCTTCCATGCCTTCTTACTGGTTTAACTTCACGAGCCATATCATGATCCGTCATGATCTTCACAGCCCGTCTGGGAGTCCGTGATCTTTACTTGGTTAACATCAACCTTTACTCTGAAAAACATGCCTACTGGATAGTTACCACAGACATCTTCACGACTAGTCAGGAGGACCACGACCCGTCTAGGGCTCTGTTATTTTCACTTGGACATTAGAATTCCAATTTCCAGCTTGCATTTTCTTCTTTTCTTTTCTCTTTCACATCCACATGTTTTACCTGTACACACATCAACAAACACATCATATTCACATAAATACACTCGATTCTCGCAATAATCCTTAGTTTTAAGCATCAAATGTGCTAAGATCTCACGGCACATCAATTCACCTCTATGCCCATTATGAAGGCTAATGGGTATTCACCTCTTACCTTATTTAGGAATCATAGGTATTCGCCTCCATGATCATTTTAAGGAATCGTAGGTATTCACCTCCATGTCCCAACATTGTATGACATAGGTATTCTCCTCCACATCATTTTATAAGGATCATAGGTATTCACCTCCGTGTCCCAACATGGTATGACATAGGTATTCGCCTCTATATCACACTATAGAGGCTAACATGTATTCATCTCTTGACATGCTCTAGAAATTATATTTATATTAAGGGTAATCACCTCACATTCATCAACACATAACATGGGTAATCACCTCATGTTCATCATCTCATGACATGGGTAATCACCTCATGTTTTCTAACTTAGGAATATGGGAGATCACCTCACATCCCTCTCATATGAAGGTCTTTGGGGAATCACCTCAAGCCTCATCACATCTTATAGTCCTTTGACTTAGATTCATGTTACATGAGCAAGCCTTTCAGCCTAGAATCATTCTATGTGAGGAAACCATTCACATTTATACATTCATACATAAATAGAGTAGGTCATGTGGTAAATCTTTCCACAACAATTCTATGCACAAATCAACATTCATATAAATAAGCTTTACTCTCAAAGCCCTAATCATCATAATTCACCAAGTAAGCTTTACTCTCAAAGCCCTAACAATCAACATTCATAACTACATGCCTTACTCTAAAGACTACTCTAATCTCAAAGCCTACAAGTCATAATTTATCATATAAGCTTCAATCTCAAGCATTACTAATCATGATTCATCATGCATACTTTAATCTCAATCAATTTATGTCTATATGCTTTACTCTCAAGCAATCTACAATGTATTTCATTAATTCTAGAATATTATCTCTAAATCCTAAATTTACCCTTTCATGGCACAAAACTCATTTACATCAATTTCATCTTTCTAGACATGAGTTAGGCATGGGTACATGCAAAATCATTCTAAAAACATGTAATTCAATCAATTCAATCATAAATAATCATAATCCAATCAATTGGATCAACATTCATCAATACCCACAATATTGGAAGAAACCCTAACTCAAATTACGGATTTCATCTTCTCAATTGGGGAAAACTAGGGAACTCCATGGAAGAAATGATTCCATGGATGAAAAGCCATCATACCTTGACCACAAAGTCCATAAATGCTTGAGGATTGGAGGCTTGACCTTTATCCTAGCTCCAAACTCTATCTTCTTCTTCAAGTTCTACGAAGAGAAATATTTGAAAGGATGAACTTTGTGGATTTCTTTTGGGTTTTGGAAAAAATGACTTGAATGGAAGTGTTTTGGGGTTAAAATGACTTATATAGGGGTCCTAGGCTTGGGCAAAACGACATAACTTTGAGTTAAAACAATTGGGAAAAGACCCAAAAAGTCCCCCGACTGGAAACTGCCGAAATGGCATGATGGAGGCCAAAACGGGTCGTGAAGAATTTCAACCTGATAGTACTTCACTATTTCGGGCATAATTTTTTACTCTGAGATGGGAATTTGGCAAACTTAGTGGAGTTGGAAAGAGGACTCAGAGACCTTTAATTTGATAGGTCTTGGCCCACCTAATTCGTTTTGAGCTAAAAGATATGATCGTTTGAAGTTGACCCTAAACTCTAAGTCTAATGAAAAGCCCTTCACGTGAGGCTCCACGAGCCGTGATGCCTAACACGAGTTGTGGTGCCTCTCGTGGTCATGATCCAGTAGCTAGGCAACCTTTCCCTTAACCCCTAAAAACTAGGTCATCTTGATGAGCCTTCCCACGAGCCGTGGTCATCACCACGAGCCGTGAAGTGGCTCGTGAAGAAGGGGATGTTTTGGGCAGCTTTGAGGAGGCTACTGCCTAGACCACCACGAGCTACCCCACGGACCGTGGTCCTCACCACTGGCCGTGGTGGTGGTCGGTAGAGGTGGGTCAATGTCTATGCCAAGGTAGGCTGCCCTATCTCACTTCCTTGGCCCTTGCCCTTCTTCCTTGATTCTGACCCTCACACTTAGCTCTAGATTAGTCTACTAGATTCTGAGGCGTTACAATATCTCCCCCTTGGGAACATTCATCCTCAAATGACGTTCTAGACATCTTACAGAAGTAAAGACTCAAGACTAGTAGCCCATCATGCATGCAACATCATAAAAATGCACATAATCAAGGAGGAACTTCATCTCCAAGCTCAACACATTCAATGCAGTACAAGGAAGTAGGAACTACATCTAGCAACCCATAATGCATGAAGTTTCAACATTTCTCATATTCAACGAGGAACTACCTTCTCCAAGCTAAAAGCATACTCAACACAATCTCATGAAGCCTATATGCAATTTACTCTCCAAAAGCATATCAAAAGCATTGATGAGTCTGAGATTTGGACTCATTTAGGGCTTTGTGTTGACAATGTTAGTGTCCTAAATTGCCTAATTTCGGCTTTAAACTGATGTTAAAGTGTTGATTTGCAGCATATAAGTCTGAGGAGCAAGGTAAAGACACTACCGGGAAAAAAGAAACTGAACAAGCTGAAGAAGTGGAGAAGATCAATCTTGGTGATTGCCAAGACCACTCGGTGAACCTCCGAGCGTCTCTTCAGATCGGCTAAAGTTCCAGCGTGCCATCCCTGAGGGAAGAAACCAAATCTGCGACAGAAATTGGCAGTCGGTGAATCACCGATTGGTTTCACGATGACAAAATGGATCGCCCAAAGTTACAGGACTTGAGGATGATGAGAACCAATGCAAAATGGCGATGGAACAGAACAAAGGGCGGATCGCCGAACCACTCGACGAGCCCGACTTACCTTGCCTAATGGCTCTTCGGGCCAAATTTTGGACAACTCTAGATGGGATTTTAAATGTAATTTTAATGAGGGAGTTCTTTTTTGAGTGAGTTCCCTTTTTGGAGAGTTCCCTTCCAGTTCTTTTCTAGAGTTCCCATTCTAGACCTAGAGCTTTCTCTTGATTTTTGAGTTGGAATTGTATAATTTTGGAAGATTTGGAAAGTGGGTCTTTGAATTTCATTCTTAGAAATCATTGTAAAGGCTTGGAGACTCTTACCCAGATCATGGCTAATGCATTTGGTAATTGTTTATCTGTTTATATGATGTGTAGCTAAAACCCCAATTCTTGGAGTGTGATCATGTGTTTATTTGTCTAATTATCATATGGGTATTATTGTTTGATGATGAAATTGTTATTTTAATGTGGGTTTAATCATTAGCTGAGTTTTAATTTATGAATTGTAGTTGCAAATGCAATTCTAATTTTGAGTTTTTAGCTTGCTTGAGAAAGAGGTTTTGGGACCAAAGCTTTTGATTAATGATTTGTGGGTATTGGATTAATATGGGTTTATTTCGAGAGAGTGAATCTTAAATCCAATCCCACCCATCTAGCTCGAGAGAGTGGATGTATTAAGGTTATGGGCTGGTTATCTTGTTAAGCTTGTTGATGTTCGAAAGAAATCACTTGAGCTGTAATAGTTGTTCAAGGGAAAACTATTGCACTTAAAGTCCAGCCTACCCACAGTGTTTCAGCAAATCATCATTAGATTTCAATTACCCATATAACATAATTAGCCTATAATCGATCACATCCCAAGAACTCCTCTCCATATTGTTATTTTTCCCTATTTTCATTGTTGTTTCAGCTGTTCATTGCAAAACCAAACCCCCCCATCTGACATTAGTTGTTACCCTTTTAGATTTAATTGTATGTTTCTATAATTTTTATTCCTATAACCGTTTAGAACACATTTGAACTTCTTAATTGAATTTTAGACACGTACCACTCCCGGTGGGATCGACCCCAACTCTTTGTTGGGTTTTATACTGCTTAACAATCGTTTACACCTAGAATTGGATGAGGTGTGTTTGAAACGTTAATCATTGCGTCTAGGGGGTACCCCAGGGTCGTGACATAGCCTTACTTGGGTGATAGAGAATACTCATGTCATAATCCTTGAGTAGCTCGAATCACCTTCTCTGTCTGAGATTAAGCTCTTTCTGATTGAATGCATACTGAAGACTCTTGTGATCGGTGAAGACATCTATATCAACACCATAAATATAGTGACGCCATATTTTCAAAGTGAATACTACAACAGCCAACTCTAGATCATGGGTTGGGTAATTCTTCTCAAGAATCTTAACCTCTCTAGAGATATAAGCTATAACTTTGCCATTCTGCAACAATACACAACCCAGTCCAACTCTGGACACATCACAATACACAACAAAGCCTTGTGTACCCTCCGGTAAGGTCAACATTGGGCAGTAGTCAACCGCGTTTTCAATTCCTGAAAGCTTTTCTCACAAGCTTCAGACTATTGAAACTCTGCTGTCTTTTGAGTCAACTTTGTCAAAGGGGATTAAATAGATGAAAACACCTCTACAAACCTTCTATAATAACCAGTCAATCCCAAAAAACTCCTTATATCAGTTGGAGATGTGGGTCTAGGCCAGTTCTACACTGCCTCAATCTTCTGAGTGTCAACTCGAATCCCATCACCAGAAATAATGTAGCCGAAGAACCCCCATGACTCAAGGTAAAACTTACACTTCGAAAATTTGGCATACAACTCTCTATCACTGAGAGTTTGAAGAACTACTCTAAGATGACTAGCATGATCCTCCTCATTCCTTAAATAAATTAGAATGTCATCAATGAATACGATAACAAACATATCAAGATAAGGCTGAAACACTATGTTCATAAGATCCATGAACGTTGCAGGAGCATTAGTTAAGCCAAAAGATATAAGAAGAAACTCATAGTGACCATAACGAGTCCTGAATGTTGTCTTTGGAATATCACTCTCTCTTACTATCAACTAATGATAGCCCGATATGAGGTCTATCTTAGAAAATCAATTGGCACCCTGAGAGTTATCGAAAAGATCATCAATTCTCAGAAGGGGATACTTATTCTTTATAGTAACTTTGTTCATATGGCGGTAGTCAATACACATCCTAAGAGAACCATCTTTATTCCTCACAAATAAGACCGGATCTCTCCAAGGTGAGACACTTGGTCAAATAAAACCTTTAACAAGAAAGTCTTTCAATTGCTCTTTTAACTCAGCGTGATCCATTCTATATGGTGGAATAGCGATAGGTCGAGTATCAGGAAGAATATATCGAAGTCTATTTCTCTCTCAGGAAGGACTCTAGGAAGATCATGTGGAAAGACCTATGAAAACTCACTCATAACTGGAACTGACTAAATTGGTGGTGTCTAACCACTAGAGTCATTAACTCAGACTAAGTGATAGATGCACCCCTTTGAAACTAAGTTTCTGGCCTTAAGGTACGAAATAAAATGACCCTTAGGCACTACTAAACTACTCCTCCGCTCAATAACTGGTTCATTGGGAAACTGGAACTTAACTACTCGATTTCTATAATCAACTGAGGCTTAACAAGCATAAAGCTAGTACATACCTAGAATAACATCAAAGTCCACAATATCTAACTCGACTAAATCAGCCATGGGGTCCTTGTGATTGACAAAGATGGTACAATCACGATAAACTCTCTTAGCTAGAATAGACTCACCCAGAGGTGCTGAAACACTGAAGGGCTCAAGAAGTTGCTCGGGAAGAATATCAAAATTCATAGCAATATAAGGAGTAACAAAAGATAGACTCGCACCTGGATCAAGCATCAAAAGTAAAGATTTTGATCATACTAGTGACAACATCAGGTGAATTCTCTTGCTCGTGGCGACTGGTAATAGCATACAGACGGTTTGATCCTCCACCTGTCCCTGAAGTAGCTCCTCTGGGTGCAGCTCTGTCTGGCGGAGCCGCTCAAGAAGATTGGGCTCTATTTCCCCTATTACCACTACCTCCCTATTCTTAGGGCACTCTCTCATGAAGTGATCTGTCTGACCACATTTGAAGCAACCAGTGGAGCCATCACGACACGCTCCCGGGTGGTTCGTACCACACGTAGCACATGCATGAGTCCAGTTGGCCCCTTGTGTCACACTACCTTAAGACTGAGCAGGTCGAGCTTTGAAGTTCTACGAGTTGTGATTCCTGAACTCACCCCTATTCTTTGGGGTAGGTGCACTAGCAGATGATGGAGCAGGTCCATATGGCTTTTGTTGAAAAGGTGATCGGTTCATGTAACTCTCCTTACATGCCAGTAACCATCTCCAGAGCATAACGGGATAGTTGGGTGAACTTCGGGCTGTACTCATGCACACTTGTGGATTCTTACTTAAGATTGAGTAATTCTCTTACCTTTACCTCTCTCAGCTCACGGGGAAAGAAACCCCCCATGAAAGAACTTTCTAATACACCCCAGCTCCCATTGGTGCCCCTTCAACTCTACTCTTCTTCCATTGGTCGTACCAGATCCTAGAATCACCCTTGAGTTGGTATACAACTATTTCCACACGCTCTGCATCTGCAACATTCAGCACCTCAAACACTTTCTACAACTCTTCCATAAAGTTTTTCGAATCCTTAGTGACACTTGAAACTGTGAAATGTGGAGGATTCATCCTTAAGAACTCATAGATCCTGGATGTATCAGCCACATCATTTCTATTCCCCCTTTGTTGCCCAGCTTGGTTGGTCACAACTTGACTCAACATCCGGATAGCATCCCGGAACTCACCATTAGTGACCTCTCCTTGGGGTTGCACTTCTGGTAGCAGGACCACCTCGAATAGCTCTTTGTGGAGGCATGATTTGAAAGATACGCACAAGATCGAATTAGAATGGAACTTTAATAGAGTTGAAATCTATTGCACGAAAAGAGTATGAAAGAAGTGAGATAATTCCTAAATATTGAAGCCTCCTCATTATATATGTGGCGCGCTTCATACCGCTAACTAGGACTCTACAGACACGGCTTCATAAACACCCTAGGACTCTTAAACTCTGTGCTCTGATACCAAATTTGTCACACCCCGAGACTACACCCTGGACGTAACTATCACTCGAGAACCATTGCTGGCCCCAAGCGAACCGTTGGCCTAGCTCAACTCTCAGCAAAAGACTTACTCAACAACAGAAATCTCAAAACAAGCTCAAATCATAAGATTTCAAATAAAATAGTTCAACTATCGGTCTTTAAAACATCACAAAGGGAATGGAAAAGACTCTTCAACTACTACTATCTATGAAGCCTATAGCAATGATGGAAGTCAGGACAAGACGCACGACATCCTAACAAAACTGAAAGGTAAATGAGAATCCTCCGGAAGCAATGAGGCTCACCAAAGCAACTCTGGAACTGCAAGAGCTATCCTGTTGATGACCCTGAACTCCTGTATCTGCATCATAAAAGATGCAGGCCAGATGGCGTCAGTACCTGGAATGTACGAGCATGTAAGGGGAACTCTAAAGCACAGATATAGGCTTGAACTGATAAAAAGGAAGAACATACTCACCTGGACTCAAGTCAACTCAAAGATACTCAAACTCAGAAATACTGAACTCAGAGATACTTAACTCAATTCAATATAAAAGCAACAATATAGAGATGCATTATAAAGAAAGATTTTAAAACAAAAGATAATAACTCAATGTATTTAAAAATACAATAATAACTATTTTACTCTTATTTGGGAGATTCTCTAACCGACAACCCTCACTATGAGCTATGTGATGATACAACGTCTCACCCACGCTACCAAAACTATCGTATACCTTGCCGGAGTATAGGACATCCTCAACAAAGTGGATCCACTAAGGTATGCTTAAAAAGCAACAAGGAATCATCAAAAAAGTATGACCCTTTTACCCATGTGGGCATACAAGGATTAATAAAAATTTTAAGTGTGGATATCAAGTAGAGAACATAGGTACGATTCGAGGGAACACACATGGATAGAAGGACGGAAGGGTAGGAGACCTCGAGACCTTGGTGCAGTGAATGGAGCTAGCCCCAAAACTACTGACCAGTGTTTGGGGCGCACTGAGTGGCGCGCCGCTCCAGGCCCCAAACTATTGGGCACTAGTTCTGGAGCTATGGTGGCGCGTTGCCCTACCCTATGCCCAGATTTTTGACAAAAATCTCTTCTCAATCTCAAGCCCTAACTCATCAAGATTCGAATGAATTCCTTCAAACTCCTTTACAAACATAATCCCAACAAAATCCACACAAAATTACTCAAGAACAATAATCAAACACAAGATCCTCATCTCAAGAACTCAATGAAACATCATATTAAAGAATGAAGCACAAACATCAAGAAACTCAATATACCAAATCTTATGAATGAAATTCGTAAAAGAAACTCATGATTGGCGTGTGGGTGAACAAACCCAACACTATGGAAACTTACATACCCCGAAAGTATTGAATCCTTTGTGAAACTCCTCAACGATCGCAAGAATCTTGAACGAACGCTTGAACTTCTCCTTTTTTTCTCCTCTTGAACTTAAAACCCTAAGTGTGTTCAGGAATTGTGAAAACTGAACTAAGTTAGTTTAGACCCCTAAAATATTACTAAAAACGAGCTAGGCTTGTGGAGATAAGGAAAAGATCAAAATACCCCCCCTTAATTCGGATGAATTTCCTTAATCGAACAGGCTGAACTCAAACGGGCATATTCCCCTCATCCAAACTCGGAATTTGGCAAACACGGCGGCGTTTGAAAGAGGACTCAAAGTTCTTTCATTTGATACATTATGGGCCACCTATCTCATCATGTACTGAAAGTTATGGCTGTTTAAAGTTGACCCAAAACTCACAACATAAGCATAACTTGAACAAATCTCAAATTGGCTCTGTCCAATTTAGTTCTTTCTAAAAGTAGCTCTTTCTAAGACCGAGGTGTTACAGTAAAACATCTTTATACCATCTAAAATCGTTCAACTTTGGGCAAGATAGATTAAATAATAACTCTAGACTTCTATCTTGCAAAAATTGAGGTTCTCATATAAAATGTTTAGCTATATTATAAATTAAGGTGGTGGTGGCATCTTCCAAGATTTTATTCTCTATGGTTTGCCCTGAAGATTCATTCTTAATAACTGGGTTAATAATTGTAGCACTTAATACACTTTGCCTATTATCTTATGTAAGATAATTATCCCACCTATTCTTTAATGTGCCAGTAAACCCAGCTGTAATTAATGTGGTCGATTGTTTATCTAATAAATTTTTCATTGTATATCTTGTAATGGCCATTTCCATTTCATGTAACTTATTATATATTTGATGTTCTGCGAGTCCATCAATATTCCATTCAGCTATTACTTTTTCCAAATGTGAAGTATGAGATAAAAACTCATTTTCTTCATATTTCATATTGGAAAAAAGGATTTCTTATAATAATTCTTTTTAGTAGAATAACTACAACTTAATTTATTAACACCATTATCATTATTTTCAGATAAGGTATTAATATTGGTAAATTTTAATTCGAATTTTAGTTTTTTATTAATAGTTTCTATAAGATCATCTGTGATTTCAAGTTTTTTTTTGAAACCTAGGGAATTTCTCATAAGAAAATTCTGGTAGTTGAAATATTGGATGAGTCTCCAGTTTTTTTTTTATCATTGTAGAAAGGACTTGGTTTATCCTTTAAAATTTATTTATTATCGGCTTCAAGAATTTGGTTAGAGACTACATATAGTAGTTGATTTGTATAAAAAAAATTGTAATATTCTCTCTATATCTTTATTTATGGGATTTCCTTTAGTATCTACTACATCTACTTTAAAAGGTGAGGCAGTAACAATTCTACTGTCTACAGGTAGACAAATTTCTTCTAAAGGAGGAATTTTAGATTCAACTACATTGTTATTAGTAGTATACAATTTATTAACAAGCATATTTAATAACTCTTTTTAGTCGTCTAATTTTCCTCTGCATTCAAATCATTTAAAAAACTCTATGTTACATTTTAATCTTTTCATATCATTGAACCATTTATTTCTAACGGTGAATCTTTCTAATAAGAATGTCTTTGTATATATTATTATTTTTTAATAAAACAATTTTGACTAGTCCAAAGTTTATCTAAATATTTAATATCTGGTTCAAAAGTTTAATCCAATCTAATCGTGCCAATAGAATTCTTAACTATTTTGATGTATTTTACCAAAGTATTATAGTTACTTATTATTTTACTGTCTTTTATGGTAGTCATTATCAAATATTTTAAATCTTTCACAGATGATAGAGTATACATGAATAATTAAGAATTTATATAGTATGGAGTATCCAGCGGAGAGAATAACACTATCATTGGGCTTAAATGTCTACTTTAAAGGTTACTTCCGGAATAATAATTTTTTTGTGTAGTAATTACTGTTACCTTTTTTACTAACATTCTTTGATTTTATTTCTCTAGGCTTTGCGACGGGAACAGCCTTCGGGTCTGGCTCTACGACATACAGTCTAAGCTAATTCAACGGAAAAGTATGGGCTTTCCAACGTCTAAACCACGCTTAACTGGTTACCCAACTTAAAGGAATAAAACTTAGAACATAAGTGATAGAAGAACAACAACAACCAAACTCCTAACTTATTATATCGACCGCAACCTAAATTTCGACGTTGTCCGCCCAAGGACAGCGTAAGGACTTAGCCGCCCTACTCATACCTTTCCCGACCAACTTGGCTCTGATACAACGGAAGGGAGGGATCGAGTATCGGGACGGAATCCTAAAAAAAATTGGGCAGAGTAACGGAAAGGAGAAAAAATATGAAAAAAAACTTAAAACAAAACTTTAAGTAAACTTAAATAAAAGAGAATGAAAGTAGTAAACTAAAACTTTAAAACATCTAAACAAAATAGTAGTAGAGAAGATATACTTACAATAAAACTTTTATTGATTTACGGAAAGAAATAACATGGATAAGAATAGATGAGAAAAGTGGGGAAAGTGTAGGTTGAATGTAGAGTGGTTTTCAAAGTCATAGGATTTTGAATGCCCTCTATTGATACAAGTTGAAAGCCTTAAATAGGCCTTAAAAGTGCTGACAAATCTAACTTAATTATCGTGCTATCTATTTTACATGTGTGCATACGCTAATACACATTATTCTTTTTACACATAGCTACTAACTATTACACATAACTGATAAGGACTTTACGTGGATTAGAATATATGCCACATAGCTGGAAATATATATTCACGTAGCTTTTGTTGAATCTCCTGCATGTATATCCTTATTGAAAATATATTTTGCTGAAAATTGGTCTTGAAACATGTATCTTCTTGTTGTTTGGACCTTTGCCACTTTGTGGCATGGATTTTTATTCCTGTGGGGTCCACCTGTTTGCCTAATTGTTCTCATATTAATTGTTAATAGATGCTTGGCACTTTCTCCTCTTTATTGAAGATGATACATATCCTCATTACTTTGCTCACTAGTATGTGAGTATGTAGTGTCTAATAACTCCATTATCTTCTCATGATATGTATTTTTACTAAGTTTTTATAAGGCTTCTTCGAGCCTTCTTTTTAATTCTTATTTTGAAACTTCAGATTTCCTTCGTGATGAAGAGCCAACAACTAACTCCTCGTCGTGATCTTTCAGAGCCCATCCTTTAATTTTGATAGTCTTACTTAGATACTTGATCCTTTCAAATTCATGAATATCGAAGGACCAACTAATAATATAAGAGATTTTTCTTGGTATAAAGAACTTGCACCATTTAATATTTTCTGGAAGTGTAGAGATATTTTGCTCTACCTAAAACTTTTCAAACTGTATTAAAAACTGTGGTTACAATACCTGCTTATTTCCTCCATATTGACTCCATCATTCGTAAAACCATCGGTGAATCACTGTATTTTTTATATCTTAATATTTAACAAAGCAAGTATAGGTATTTGGCCTGAGATACATAAAATTATACCAAGATGCCTTGTAATCATACAAATTATACATCTGGGGTCGATAAGATGTTGACAGTGGAATGGAGGTATGTAGATGATCTACTAACCACTCAAAATGACATAATATTCTTTTAATCATAAATCTCAAAAATTAAATACTATCTGGATCATTTTTATCTGCTATAAACTAATAATACCTTCGGGTTTTTAGTGGATCTTCGGTTTCCACATAATTCTGATTGGTGTAACAAAGGTTTCAGGAGGTCTGGTACTCCAAAACTTTCATATTCCTTGTCAAGCGCCATGATTGGCAGTACCTGTAAAACTGTAATTGGAAAATTATTTTTATTTGACTGAGTAACATGTTCTTTATTCTTCGTTTGGGTTGTTGGAACCATTACCTGCTAGTATGTTTCTGGTGGATTCATTTCATAACTATCTTTTTTTTGGACAAAAATACATGTTGATGAGGGTTTACTTTAAGAATTTGGTTTACTATTCATGGGTTCATTTAATGATATGGAGTTGGATTTTGGCAGGGATAAAAATTCTGCCAGAACTAAGTAGCGATTATCTAAATTTTTATCGCCCTCTTTGAAGGATTTTTTCATTTTATCTTCTGGCTTGAAGGGCTGTAGTGGGAGCCTCGGGGGCCTTACTCCTGGTACTCCTGATCTCATTATTTTCCTGTAAAAATTCTCTTGTCAAAAAGTCGGGGAGAGAATTATTTTCTCCTTTTATAAATTCTATTTCAAAATCAAAGCTGGATAATAAAGTTTGTCATCTGACAAATATTTGTTTAGAAACTAAATTTTTAACATCTTTTTTGAAAACATCTTTGGCTGCTTTGCAATCGACTCTTAACAAAAATTCATTATTTATTAAATCATCCTTAAATTTTGTAATGCATAGTACTAAAATTTTCTTTTTAATAGTACTATAATTTTTTGAGTATCATTCCAAACTCCTGAAGTGAATCTCACTAATTGTTTAGCAGATCCTACATAAATTTTTTGTTTAAGTATGCCTCTGTATCTTATGTCTGAGGCGTCTGTTTCTACCATCATAAGAGCCTTCGGGTGTGGTATACTTAGACAGAGAGGTTTTTGAACTATTAATTTTATTTTTTGAACTACAGTAGTGTGCTCTAATCCCCATGGCTCTGGATTCTCTTTAAGACGCTGATAAAGAGGCTTACAAACTTGTCTAATATTAGGATTAAAATCAGCAACATAATTGAGACTCCCTAAAAATCTCTGGAGTTGCGTTTAATCTATTAATTCATCCAGAAATTTTGATGAGAACTCTATGGCTCTACAAATGGAATTATAGGTTCCTTGATATAAATCATGGTCAAGGAATCTAATGAAAGTATGGAATAATTTAATCTTTTTAGCAATTACTACTAAACCATTTTGCTTAACAACTTTTATAAAGGTGTGGAGTTGTTTAAAGTGTTGATCAATATCTTCGAAATATATTAATACATCATCTATGTAGACTATAGAAATAAGACTCTACTGATTAAATATATTATTCATGATATTATGAAATTCATATGGAGCATTTTTTTAATCCGAAAGGCATTACATGCCATTCGTTTTGTCCAATAGGGACATTGAAGGTTGTTTTATATTTATCTTTTTCGGTGATTTGTATCTGCAAAAATCCCCTCTTCATATCAAACATACTATAAATATTAGCTTTGTAAGTTCTTTTGAGAAGATCGTGTTTGTTAGGTATGGGGTATGTAATCCATTTTAATACCTTATTAAGAGTCTTATAATTGATAACTAGCCTTGGGGCACCTCTTTCTTTTTCGACACTATTATTAAAATAAAAGGCCGAGCAACTCCAAGGTGATTTGGATGGTCTAATAATATATTTAGCACGTAAATCATTAATTTTCTTTTTACAATATTTCATTAGTTCAGCGTTCATTTGAATGGGTCTAGCCTTAGTAGGGATAATCTTTTCGTCAAATTCCTCAATATAAGGTAATTCGACAATATCTTTTTTCCTTTCCCAAAATACATTAGGGAAATCTGAACAAACTTCCCGTTCTATATGATCTTGTAATTTTTTTATTTTAGCTTCCACCTCCCGAGTTTTTAAAGAGGATACCATTATTTTTATCTTGATGTCTTCTTTTAAATAATTAATTTGTTATAAAAGTAGATTATTCTAAGGATATTTTTATCTTTTATATGGTCACTTTCTTTTTTTGATATACTATTTAAATATGGGAAAATAATCTTTTTTCCTAAGATAATGGTGTGAATGTCATCAAATTTAGCAGTATATAATTTTAGTTGTGTTATAAAGGGAGTGCCTAATATTATTTCTTCATTTATGTCTTTAGTTATTACAAAATCATTGATAAAACAAATTCCATCATTACATTCCTTGGTGGAGTTTATAATTTATTTTAAGTCTTTCTCCTGTTGCGGAGAATAATCGCGTAGTACTTTTTCTAGATACTTATTAGAGACAATTGATGTAATTTTGATCTGCACCAGTATCTAATAGAGAATTTTTTTTGGATAGAGTAATTTTTATTTATGACTAAAGTAATGGGTATATGATATCTATGGGCCTTAACTATTGTGATAGTAATCACTCCCGATTTTACCGTTTGAGGCGTTTCTAAAGGTTCTCTTTCTGATTGTAAACTTAGTTTTTGGGTAGGTATTATATCAGTAAGAGATCCTTCTTCAAAAGTGATAAGTCTTTGTTTAATTTATTTCTTTACATGTACTAATTCTGTTTGAAGATCTTGTAGAGTTGTTTCAGAATTTTTTTCTTTAAATTTATTTTGTACATTTGTCATACTAAAAGGTTTAATAGTATGATTATCAGAATGTTGATTAAGAATTATTTCTTTTCATGATATTAAATATTTTTCTTATAGTTTGGATTTTCGATATGTTCAACCATATCAAAGAAAACTTCTTTACTATTACTACTAATGACATTGATGGAATGGTCTTGGCAGGTGACAACTGCACCCCCACATTCATAGTCCGCCAATTATTACTTTAAGAACTATATATCATATTAAGTTGGTCATCTTCACTAGAACTTCCTTAGGAACAAGTTTTATTTTCATCAAGAATTGAATATAATTTATTTTTAACTCCATCTTCTAGTTCTAACATATTTATTTTATCCCTCTTTTTATTAGGGGCTCGACAATTCTAGCATGGTGTCCGATTTTTTCATATTTTCAACACATATCAGTGTTTCTATTATCTAATTTAGATTTTCTTGTATAATAATGAGGCTTGTCTTCTTTATCCTTATAATTTTTACGATGGTATTTAATCTTTTTAGAAACTTCATTTGAAGGGGAAAATATTTTGGTATATCCAAAGTCTTGACAAAAATCTCCTAATTCTTTTCTTAATACTTTACTATCTTTTTTCAATTGATTTTTAGTTTCATATCTGTACATAGTTCTAATCTAGTAATATTTATAAAACTTATGAGATCACCATAGGTTAACTGATCATAACAGATTTTTCCTCAAACCTATCATTTAATTTTATTCTAACCTTTTCAGTAAATATTATTGGTAAACCACAAATAAATTTTTTTTTCCAAAAATTATGATTACAGTCTTTTCTAATCATCAATTGGTTTATCCAACTTGAGGTTTGTCTCTTTATAATGCACTACAAATTTGCTTTCATTTTTTACGAGTAAATTTTGATCGTTTCTCGATTTGTTCATGTCATCTTTGTTAGGGGCCATATTGTTAATCTTCTCTGTATCGCTCCAATCTTTTATGTGGTTCATAGTCTTATTTCAGTCCAATTGTTAGCCTTTTCTCCCCTTCGAATTCTTGAACTAAGATAGTGGAGGTACACGTAACTCGTAAGCTGTCCTAGATACCCCGTTATCAAAAAAGAAGAAAAAAACTAGATTGAACTTTTGCTGGTGATTTACGAACAATTATTTTGGACTGCCTACATGAATTTGCATTTGAATTCATCCGATGACTTCTGGGAGGAGCATGGTGCAATAATGCCACGACTTGCCTTGAACGTACAAACACACGACTGGGATCATCTAAACTAATGGTAAAGACTGTGTCTTTCTCAGGAATTTTGAGCAACAAGGCTAAGTTTAATCCAGGTAGAGCTTCACCCTTGTTCATATACATCGTATTCACGCCTTTCTATTTTTAAACATTATTCTGATTGATTGTGTTTTGGAAATTGTAGACTTTTACAATTGGAACAGAATTAGAATTAGATATTGTGATGGATCATCCTTTACTGGTGATGTTGCAGCAGCTGATCCGGTAATTCTATGTTAAAACA
>JAJONR010003324.1:0-53797 GCA_029582245.1 Solanum etuberosum | reverse complement strand
CTCACCTTGTGGATGTCCTCTTCCATTACTACCATTGCTTGTGGGTACCACTGCTCTAGTCTGCTGCTGCACGGGGTCAGACATGCGCGGATGGGGACAATCTCTCCTTATATGCCCATGTTTTCCACAATTGTAACAACTGCGGTCAAAAGACGGCTGCTGCCAGATGAAGGTGCGGCTTCCTGACTATCCTGAATAGGACTCTACTGTGAAGTTCATGAGTAACCACCTGTAGAAGCTGGCAAGGCTGACTGAATTGGCCGGGATGCAAGTGTTGGCCTACCTGAACCTCTTGAGTAGGAACCATGAAAGTTACCAGCGTTTTGGGGCTTCTTAGCCAGAGCCTTGGCCTTCCCATCACGTTGAACTCCTTCCACTTTCTTCACAAAGTCTGTCACCTCATTAAAACTTTTACCTGTAGATGTCATGTGAACAGACAATATCTGTAATTTGGGGTTCAATCCCTTAACAAATAGATGAATCCTCTCATCCTCGGTAGTCACCAACTGTGTAGCATATCTTGACAAGGCATGGAACTTAGCCTCATAAGAAGCTACAGTTATACCGCCCTGCTCCAAGGCTATGAACTCATCCTTCTTGCGATCCCTCAAAGTTCGGGGAACATACTTCTCCAGAAACAAAGCATGGAACTGTGTCCAAGTGAGTGGGGGCAAGACTGGCGATCTGCATTCCACATAGGCCCTCCACCACTGCTTAGCCTCACCTTGAAGCTGGAAAGTCACGAACTTCACCCCATGCTGGTGTACAGTGCCTAACTTGTGAAGCCTCTCATAGAAATCCACAATGAACTCATAGGCATCCTCACTCTCCGAATCATGGAGCACCGACTGCTTTAGCTTCAGAAACTTAGTCAACATCTCATGCTCAGTACCAGTCATCACAAGACCCAATAGTGGATGGAAAAAGGGATCAGTGCCTAATGCCCCACCCACCCTGGCAACAGTAGAAGCAATGGGGTGGTTAACCGGAGGTTGAGCTGCTTGCACTGTGGGAAGGACTCCAGGCCTGACCAACCCCTTCAGAAAAGTCATGATCTGCTGAGATAACACTGGGTCTACGGGAGGAAGACCTGCAGTCTCAGCATGTACATCCTCCTCTGGTCCAACATCCTCCTCGTCTTCAATCTCCACATTCCCTTCCATCTCTTCTTGGGATGCAGGAGGGGCCTCTTCCCTGGGAACATTTTCAACTGCGGCTCCACCCCTGGCGGATGCTGCCCTTCGTTGGCCTCTGCCCCTTCCTCTTCCTCTACCCCAGCCTTGACCGCGGCCTCTTGCTGTGGGCTCCTCTATTGGCTCATAGATGGGGGCTACAGGCCTGACGCCATTGTATCGCGTGTTAACCATCTGCAGATAGAAGAAGGAAGGATATTAGATACCAATTTGGATCACCAAATACCAATTGGAATCAAGTCATAGCATGAAAGCAGAAAAAGACAGAGAGATTTCCTAAAGTCCTGTAGCCTCTGGAAGAAAAGTACAGACGTTCTGTACCGTTCTACAAGACTCTACTAGACTCATTTTGGTATAATGAGATCAACGAACCTAGGGCTCTGATACCAACTTTGTCACGACCCCGACCTCCATGATTGGCACCCACACTAATACTCCGATGGGAGAACCACTACTACAACCAGACTAACCAACTTAACGAAACTAAAGCATTTAAAGATACAGAAGTAGGTTTAAATGACAAATTAATATGGTCTCCCATAAACTCCGAGGTTTAATAAAAACAACTAAACATAACTCTTGCGGAAATTCAACCCCTAGAACTTGAAAGTCATTGTACCAAAACTCTACTAATCAACAAGTTTAAAAAAGGGGGTGCAAACCCGACACTAAACATAAGAAAAAATCTAACAATGTAATCTGAATCCGGAAACAATGGACTAAACAAATGAAGGATGCATGGCAGCCTGAAAGAACTGGCTCACCCTCGAATCCTGTCTAGGTCAATGATCCCCTAGCTGAGGTCTATCATTAGCCGCGTGAAGATGCCTTGTACTCAACAGAAAAATGAGCAAGTGCAGTATCAGTACATGAAACCACAGTGTACTGGTAGGATCACGCGGCTACTCCAGTAAGAGAAACATAAGTAAATAATTACAACACAGTAAATACACACATACAGAATGCACAATTCAATTATCATTTAAGAAGCAACATACAATTTCCTAGTATCAATGAAAGGTACACATAAATGTAATAATCACAACTGGTCCTCTCATGGAACCCACACAAAAATTGTTAGTGTGTTGTAACGTGACACACAATCCAATATACATGTGTCGGAATGTGACACCCGGTCCAATATATGTATCGGAACGTGACACCCGATCCAATATATGTGTCGGAACGTGACACCCGGTCCAGTCATCAAAACCACAGTCACAATCACACCCATATTGAACAGTACCCATAGTCACACAGTCATGTAACAGGTGCATGGCATGTAATCGTGCACACATAATTATTTCTTTAGGTTCAATTCACGTTTCCCTATTCACATACACGCATGCATACAATGAAGCAATTAACAGACATATATCACCCAACAGGAAGTTGAACCATCACCTACCTCGAAACCAAGCCTGAATACTCCTAAGACGCGTGAAACTTCCCTTTACGGAGTCTTTCAGCTCGTTCTTGATCTTTAGCGCTAGAATTCCTAGAAATCTGACAAGAAAATTCACTGGGTCGTCCCTTAGCTCTTAAGAACGTAATTTTGCTGAAAATAACATTTTTGGGGCTTTTTCCCGATTTAAGTCGCGACTGTCCTACCACAGCGGTCCCTACCCTGGCGGAACTAACCCACCCTGGTGGCTTGCACGGAGTCAGAAACTCAGAATTTGAGTTCCAAGCTCCCATTTTACAACACACCTTCAACCCTTGACGTTCGAAAACTACCATTTCACGCCAAGATCAGTTTTAAGAGTTCTACTCGCCCAAATTTGATTCTGTAAAGCCATACGGACACCTTAACGTCTTGGCTATCCACTCATGTGATAAAACTGATAATTAAATACCCCATCAATTACCAGATTTTTCTAGACCTCACCTGACTCAGATTTCATCCAAGTCTGGCCTAGGCTAGAAATTTCCAAGTTACTACTCAGAAGTTTTCTGGTCCAAATTCCTTCCCCTTTGGCTTTTTCATAATGACGGAAACAGGTCGTTACAGGCATGCTAAGAAATAGAGGTGACTAACTCTATAAGCCACACTAAGGAATAAAGGCGGAGTCAGAATTTTAATGTAATGAGTTTAACTTTAGATTTCTATCACTGAATTCATTTTATCCTCTCTGTATCTACTTTATTTGAATTCGACACTTATATTCTGAACTTTACACTCCAAGGCTTTGCGTCCTAAGTTGCCTTACAGTTGGTTATCGTTATCTAGCAGATTTTAATGTTTTTAGGATATACTATGGATAATTCTAGTTTAGTTCAAAATAAATGTTTTTTTTCAAAAAAATGCGCAAATTTCTTCATTTGCAACAATTTTCTCTTTTTTTATTAGTAGGATTTTTAATAATTTTCAATTTAAGATGAAGGATACATGGATAAGGCACAAAACATGTTCTACTCTCAAATTTTATTAAATATTAGTAATTGTAATTCTCTTTTTCTATTCAATCAACTCTTGTTTCATTCAATTAAATTGACTTTTTATTAGATTGGAAAAAACTAGTAAAATTCCTTAGCTAACCTTTGAATATTTCAGAGTCTTCCTCATTTATCTAAATTATGAAGATTAAGAACAATAAAACCCAATATGTAATTTTCTTTAAGGCACTTTTGGAACATAGGCTAGCATAGAATAATCCTATAATATTGGTAAAAGTAATTTCAAATTAGTTAGCTAAATATAAATTGTTATTTTCTAAAAATACTAAAGGAAAATATTTTATTTATAAATTCAAAATTTCTATATGTTTCTGTATATTTCTATGTTCCTGTATATTTCTATATTTTCTGTATATTGAAAATAACTAACAACATCCCTATTTATTAAAGTATGAAATAAAATTAAACTAGGACTAGGAACCATTATAACTAATAAATCCTAATTAAACATGAATAAGTAAATATCATAAATAACAAATCCTAAACACTTAGGATTCCTACTCCAACTTTGAATTATTATTTTCAACATTTTCCCGTAATTCAAAGTTGTATACTCTTGTGTTTTTCTTCTTGTCATTGTTGTTGAATTGGAGAACTTCTCTTCAATCTTCAATCTCCAATTGTTGGAGTTCTTCTCTTCAATCTTCAATTCTTGGAGTACTTTTCTTCAATTCTCATTTTTTTTTCTTGGTTGTGTTGGAGCACCTTATCTCCAACTTTCAAGTGTTGGAGAATTTTCTCTCCAACGCACGATATTTTTTTTCTTGGTTGTGTTGGAGCACTTCTCTCCAACTTTCAAGTTTTGGATCACTTTCTCTCCAACTCACAATATTTTTTCTCTTGGTTGTGTTGGAGCACTTCTCTCCAACTTCTAAGGTTGATGCCCTTCCCAACAACGACTTTTCTTTTTGTTTTTTGTTTTTGTTTTTGGTGTTGGAGCACTCTCTCTCCAACTCTCGTTGATGCCCTTCCCATAAACTCCATTTCTTTTTTTGTTTTTTTTTTAAAAAAAATTGGTGTTGGAGCACTCTCTCTCTAACTCTCGTTGATGCCCTTCCCATAAACTCCTTTCTTTTTTTCTTTTTTTTTTTACTTTCTCTAAATTGTCATTTAGCGAAGAGTTTCTTCCTCTTGTGTTTGTCTGCAATATTTTTGTAAGTCTTTTCCTCCTAACATATTCTTTTCAAGCATATATTATTCGTCTAGCCTTTGTCAACATGATCATTGGCCAGACGGACGTCATATATGTGTCATAACCGCCCACCGACATCAAAAACTATTTGATTCTCTACCAGGATCGTAAATGCTCTGATACCAATTTGAAGGAAAATATTTTATTTATAAATTCAAAAGTTCTATATATTTCTATATATTTCTTTGTTCCTGTATATTTCTATATTCTGTATTTCTGTATATTCTGTTTATTGAAAATAACTAACAATATCCCTATTTATAAAAGTAAGAAATCAAATTAAATGAGGACTAGGAACCAATATAACTAACAAATCCTAATTAAACATGAATAAGTAAATACCATAAATAACAAATCCTAAACACTTAGGATTCCTACTCCAACTTTGAATTATTATTTTCAACAAATACTTTTTACAAAATCACTTCTAACGAAAAAAATATTTTCAATTGATCAAACAGAGTATTATTTTGTTACTTTTTTTGTTTCAATTTATTTGATAATTATTTTTCCTTTTTAAAATAATTTCATACTTAATAATAGTTTAATTTTAATCATAATGAAATATTTCTATCCATGCAATTTCTTTTAGACAATTTATTTCAAAGATTTGTTTTCAATTCATCAAACCGCATCAACCCCTTTTCTTCTTCCCTAAGAGAAAATTGTTCCTTTGTTGCAAGACTATTTTCTGCAACAAGTGTTTAATTATAAGGATCCATAAGTGTATTGTGAAGTGTTAAATGTTTCTACTTCGCCTCTTCATATGGCACTAATTCCCCCCCCCCCCCCCAAATTCAAAGGATTTCAATTCATCATGATGTTTGTTTCTTTTTTTGTTTTGGATTCAATTCGAACATTCATATTGTGTTGTCTTGTTAGGTATTAATAATCATGTAATATCTTTGTGTTATCATAAAATTATTTGTTATTACACTAGTTTATAGGAAGGGTTTTATGTTGTGCCTATTTATAGATGTCGTATGTGTTAGCGGAAACAAGTCCATCGAAGAAGTTACAGAAGAAGAAACTTCATCATGTGGCTAATACTAGATCTCAATCAACATTTAAGTACCTAAGAGTAGATACTATCCGCAATCCTAAAAATTGTGGTCCATTTTCGGATGGAAGTTTCATGAAATAATTTATGTCCATTTGCGGATAGTATCAACTCTTCAGCGCTAAAATGTTGATTGAGATCTAGTATCAACAATTTGATGAAGTTTCTTCTTTCGTAACTTCTTCATGGGACGTGTTTCCACTATCACAGACAACATATAAAAGTAGGCACAACATAAACCCTTCATATAAATTAAGAATAATAGCGAACAATTTTACAATAACACAAATATATTACATGATTATTAAAACCTAACAAGACAAGGCATTATGAATGTTTGGATTAAATGTTACAGCAAAGCTAAAAAAAACAAAAATCATGACGAATTAAAATCCTTTGGTGGGGGGGGGGGGGATCAGTGCCACAGGAAGAAGCAAAGTAGAAGCATTTAACACTACACGTTAAACTTATGGATCCTTATAATTAAATAGTTGCTTTAGAAAATAGTCTTGCAACAAAGGAATAATTTTCTATAAGGAAAGAAGAAAAGGGGTTCTTGCGGTTTGAAGAGTTGAAAACAAATCTGTGAAATTAATTGTCTGAAAGTACTTGTGTGGATATAAGTATCTCATTGTGATTAAAATTAAACTATTATTGAATATGAAAATGTGTTAAGAAGGAAAAAATTATCAGTGATAGAAATCAAAAGTTAAACTCATTACATTAAAATCCTGACTCCTCCTTGATTCCTCAGTGTGCCTTACAAAGTTAGTCACCTTTATATCTCAGCATGCCTTAGAGGCGTTTCTCAAAGCCTTAACTCAGGAATAAATCCAATGTAGTTACAGGTTGAGAAAAATCACATTTATTTCCCAGCATGCCTTAGAGGCATTTCTCAAAGTCCTCACTTAGGGGCATATTCAATGTAGTTACAGGTTGACAAAAAAACTCAAAGCATTATTTTTATTAAAACATATATATACAAATAATTTATTTAGAATCGATAAAATGAAAAAGAATTGTAAATCAAAGTTTACAAACTAAAATTCTTGACTTTGTTTATGACCTTAGCTGAGACGAGTCCCAAAAAAGCCATTTAAACATATGAAACAAGTTGTAGGCAAACAAAATGTCACGCCCCAAAGATACCTCCAGGGAGTAAACACGGGACCTAGGATCACGAATGACCCCAAGCTAACCCTGAGCTGGCATATCATACGCAAACTTAAACAAATCTTATGCGAAAGCTATAAATATGAGATATCTGAAATGACGGAGAATACCCAATATTGTCTGAATATAAATAAACTATGAGTTTAATAACAACTGAAAGATCAAACTCAAAACTAAAGCTGAATCTAGATATGTCTAAAATAAGCCTCAAACTGACTAGAGATGCTGGGACATGCCCCAGCTAACTCTAGAAAATACTGAAAACTAAAATGAAAACACTAAATGTAGAAACATGTTTATTGTCCTCGAAGGATGAGGACTCACCACTGAAGCTGCTGAACTGGAGATCGGGAATCGATCTATGCGTGATCTGAGTGCTGAGGACCTGAACCTACATCACGAGAAAATATAGCGCAGAGTATGCGTCAATACTTGAAAGGTACTGAGCATGCAGGGTAGGATAAAGCTGAACAACATATACATAATTGAATGAAGTATACTAATCAATGATATAATCTGAACATGATGGAAATCCTGAAATATATTGAATACTAAGCTAACTGAATGCAATAACCAGGTACATAACATGCTCAAACTGAATACTGAAAATGTAACTAGTAACCTGGTCAATACACTAAAATCTGACTGTGGGAGCTATTATTTACCGACATAAAACCACATGAGCTAAAAGTGGAGTCTGATGTATACGCCCCATCGAGAGGACCCAATATACCTTGCCAAGGGTATAGAGGCATGACTGGAATGATCACTAAATGTAATGCCCACAGAGGGGACTTATAAACCTATGGGGGCACGTAGTTCTGGGACTATGAGGGTGACTGACCCTAGTCCAACTCGGTGTTAAGCCTACTCCCAATAGAATGTATAAAATACCACATAACTGAAATAACTGGATAGCTCAAGATTCTGACATACTATCTAAAAAGTCAACAATAATGTACGGATAATGAAACATTTGTAAACTGATGCATGTATATCTGTATAAACTGGCCTAGCAAGTGTAATTCATGAACTAAACGAATCAACACCTCTAGGGTTTGAATTTCATGCAAGAAACTAAGCAACAATGTTACGAAATCATGCTAATCTGATTTGGAGTATTTTAAATACTGAAACCCAATAATTTCTACATTCAAGAAAACCCTAGGTCTAAGCAATATTTAGGGATAAAGATTCTGACTGAAATAGAGGGACCTAATGGGTGAAAGGAACCCACTAGTGAAATCCCACATACCTGGTGATGAATTTCACGGAGAAATCTTTCGATTTTGGGGCTGGAATTGAAGAAACCTTGTTGCGTTCTTGGAGAGGGTTATGTCGACTCTTTCTCCTTCTTTTCGTTCAACTTCAAGAATTTTTGGAGAATTAGTTGACTAGGGTATGTTCTAATTAAGTTACTAGGCTAAAACTGACCAAAACTACGTAGTTTAGGAGTTACACAACTTAGTTTAGGTGTCTAATGCATAGGGAAAAGACCAAACGACCCCTGACTTAAAAGCTGACGAGGCTGACCACGGGCACCTATGACGGACCGTCAAAGGGACCACGGACCGTCAAGCCGGTCATGGTCCTTGGTCCAGTAGATGCTGGTTTCTGGGACGGCTTCACAGGCACCACCACGGTCCGTCGTCAGGACCACGACCCGTCAAGGGTCATGTCGTCTGGCGTCTAGGCCAGGTAGACTCTGCCTGGCTCCCATGAGTGTCAGTACGGCCCGTGAGGTTGTCCACGGCCCATGAAGGGCGCTGTGGTGGACCTCTGCTGGGAAGGGCTGAGTCCACGGGCAGGCAACGGACCGTGGTCCCTCTCACGGTCCGTGAACCCTACCATGGTTCACTTGGTCAGGTGATTTTTTGCTGCATTTTCTAAGTCTGGTTTCTGAGGTGTTACAATATCTCCCCCTTGGGAGCATTCATCCTTGAATGAAGTCTAAATTAACTGAATATGGAGGGAAAGAGCTGCAAACCCTACCACTAATTTCTGAAAACTGAAATCTGACTTAACTAAGTTACAAGAACATGCAAATACGCTGAAAATGCAAGTATAGCTGAAGGAACAAGATACTAAGACTAAATCTACGCATGAATGACTGAAAAACTGGAGAGAAACTATTACCTGAAGCTGGAATGGAATCGAAAGGAAAGAGATGAGGATACTTGGCCTACATGGCTGTTTTTGCTTCCTAAGTAGCTCCCTCTACGGACTGACTCCTCCACAAAACCTTCACTGAAGCGACTTCTTTGTTTCTCAATCTTCGAACCTGACGATCAAGAATTTCAACTGGCTCCTCTTCATAAGTGAGACTATCCTTCACATCCACACTCTCTGATGGCACTATAAATGCTGGATCACCCACATACTTCTTCAACAAGGAAATGTGAAATACCGTATGGACTGTTGCTAGTTCTGCTGGAAACTCTAACTCATAAGCCACTTTACCAACCCTTTTCAAGATCTTGTAAGTTCCTACATATCTAGGACTGAGCTTCTCTTTCTTGCCAAACCTCATCGCCCCCTTCATAGGTGACACTTTCAGGAAAACCCAATCATCAATTTGGAACTCCAAGTCCCTTCTCCTTACATCTGCATAGGATTTCTGGTGACTCTGGGCTGTCTTAAGTCTATTTCTGATGAGCTGAACTTTCTCCATAGCCTCATGAACCGACTATGGCCCTATCAAGGCTGCTTCACCTACCTCAAACCAACCAACTGGAGATCTACATCTACACCCATAAAGTGCCTCATAAGGGGCCATCTGAATACTGGAATGGTAGCTATTATTGTAGGCAAACTCTATAAGAGGAAGGTGATCATCCCAACTACCCTTGAAGTCGATCACACAAGCTCTCAACATGTCCTCTAACATCTGAATGGTACGCTATGCCTGTCCATCCGTCTGTCGATGAAATGTTGTGCTAAGATTAACCTGGGTACCAAGACCTTTCTGAAACGACTTCCAAAAATGAGAGGTAAACTAAGGACCTCTATCCGAGATGATAGACAAAGGAACCCCATGCAACCTGACTATCTCATTAATCTAAAGCTGGGTGTAGTCCTCTGCCGAATCTGTAGTCTTGACAGCCAAAAAGTGAGCAAACTTAGTAACTCTGTCCACTATCACCCAAATGGAGTCATGTTGTCTGCGAGTACGAGGTAAACCTGTAATGAAGTCCATATTGATCACTTCCCACTTCCATGTAGGAATGTTAATCTCTTGAGTCATACCCCCTGGTTTCTGATGTTCTACTTTCACTTGCTGACAATTGGGGCACTTAGCCATAAAATCGGCCATATCCCTCTTCATGCCATTCCACCAAAATACTTCCCGCATATCATGGTACATCTTAGTGGCACTTGGATGAATATAATACCTGGAATTATGGGCTTCTGTAAGTATCTGCTATCTCAACTCACCCACCTTAGGAACATATAAACGACCCTGATACGAAGCACACCATCTCCCCCTTGGGAGAAAACCTCAACTCTCTGCTTATGAACTGCACCCTTTAGTTGAAGCAATATCGTATCACTGTCTTGCTTTTCCTTAACTTCCGCTAACAATGAAGATTCTGACCCATTCTGAACTGTTACACCATCATATAATATGCTCATAAGGCAAACTCCTAGGCGAGCAAGACGGTGAACATCTTTTGCCAATTCCTTCCTTTCTTCCTCAACATGCGCTACACTACCCATAGATAGTCTGCTAAGAGCATCAGCTACGACATTGGCCTTACCATGATGGTAAAGCACATTCATATCATAGTCCTTGAGGAACTTAAGCCATCTCCTATGGCGAAGATTCAACTCTTTCTGGGTGAACACTTACTGAAGGCTCTTATGGTTTGTGAACACATATACGTGAACACCATACAAGTAATGTCTCCAAATCGTAAGTGCAAACACCACTGCTGCAAGCTCGAGGTCATGAGTCGGAGAACTCTTCTCATGCACCTTAAGCTGTGTAGAAGCATAAGCTATAACCTTACCTCGCTGCATCAACACACAACCTAGGCCGATTCTGGATGCATCATAATAGATCACATAACCGTCTGAACCCTCTGGTAAAGTCACAACAAGAGTTGTAGTCAACCTAGTTTTCAGTTCTGCGAAGTTCTTCTCACACTCTTCTGACCACTGGAACTTGACTTTCTTCTGAGTCAACTTAGTCAATGAAGAAGCTATGGATGAAAATCCTTCCACAAACCTTCCCTAATAACCTACTAGACCCAAGAAACTTTTGATATATGTAGGAGAGGTGGGTCTAGGCCATTGTTTCACTGCTACAATCTTCTGAGAATCCACTCGGATCCCTTCGCTAGACACTATCCAATGAAAGCAACATATTGCAACCAAAACTCACATTTTCTAAACTTAGCGACTAACTGGCGATCTTTGAGAGTTTGCAGAACAACCCTCAAATGAGTCGCATGTTCCTCCTCATTCCTACAGTAAATGAGGATATCATCAATGAAGAGGATAACGAACAAGTCCAAATACTTCTTGAATACCCTGTTCATTAAATCCATGAAAGCTGCAGGAGCATTTATTAGTCCAAATGACATAACTACAAATTCATAATGACCATACCGAGTTCTAAAGGCTGTTTTCAGGATGTCACTATCTCTGACTCTGAGCTGAAGATAACCGAATCTGAGGTCTTATTTCCAAAAAAGACTAGCACCCTGAAGTTGGTCGAATAAGTCATCATACCTGGGGATAGGGTACTTATTCTTGATTGTGACTTTGTTCAACTACCAGTAGTCAATGCACATCCTGAGAGACCTATCTTTCTTTTTCACGAATAATACTGGAGCACCCCATGACGAAATACTAGGTTTGATAAAGCCCTTATCTAGAAGGTCTTTCAACTGCTCTTTCAATTCTTTAAGCTCAGCTGGAGCCATTCTATAAGGAGGAATAGAAATAGGCTGGGTATCTGGAAGGAGATCAATTCCAAAGTTGATTTCCCTTTCAGGCGGAACTCCGGGAAGATCTTCTAGAAACACTTCTGGAAACTCACTGACTACAGGAACTGAATCAAGAGTTGGGGCTTCAAAGTTAGAATCCTTAAACCGAACAAGATGATAGATATACCCCTTGGAAATCATCTTTCTGGCCTTAAGGTAAGAAATGAATCGACCCACAAGCACTGAGCTACTACCCTTCAATTCTAAGATTGGTTCGCTAGGAAATTGAAAATGAACGATCCTTGTTCAACAATCAACTGAGGCATAACAGGAATGTAACAAATCCATGCCTAGAATGACATCAAAGTCTACCATTTCTAACTCTACAAGATCTGCTGAGGTGACTTTATGAGAGACTATGACAGGGCAATTTCTGTATACCCGTCTAGCTATAACTGGGTCACCTACTGGAGTAGAGACTGAAGGGTTCTGAAAGAGTTTCTGGACTGACACCACAATTCACTACTATATAGGGAAGGAAAGAGTAGCCCCTAGATCTAACAAAGCATAAACATCTAAGTGAAAGACTCGTAACGTACTAGTGATCACATCAGGAGAATCTTCCTGGTCCTGGTGAGGCTAAAGAGCATACAACCTGTTCTGGCACTGACCACCACCTGTATTAGATGAAGTACCCTACTGAGTTGGGCGACCTGCTGGTGCTGCTGGAGTTGTAGACTGAGCCCTGCGATTGTTACCTCCTTGCCCCTGTTTGGCAGAAGGGCAATCCCTCAACCTATGGCCAGACTGACCACATCCAAAACACCCTTCTTTCCCTGCAAGACACTCACCCGGATGGTTCTTACCACATTTTGGACAAGTTGGGTAGGTTCTGCTACCTAAAAAACTCCACTGAGACTTAGAGCCTAGTACCCTACTTTTCTGATCTTGTCTAAACCTGAGAGATGGAACACTAGCTGATGAAGGTGCTGGAGCCAAAGATTTCTGCTGAAACTGTGAGCAATTTCCGCCACCCAATTTTTGCTGAGAGTACTCATAGTTACCTGTCCTAGCCTTCTTGTTATGCTTAGCCATTTCCCTAAGCTTATCTCCCTCAACCTGTTGAGCATGAGTCATGAGCCTAGAGATATTCATCTCATCTAACAACATAGCATTCCTGCACTTTGTCTTCACTAAGTGGGACACACCATATAGAAACTTAGACATCTGCTCCCTCGAATCAGCAACCATATGGGGAGCATACCTAGAGAGCTGGGTGAACTTGAGTCCGTACTCTTGGACTGACATTGTACCTTGCCTCAAATTCATGAATTTATGTGTCTTAGCCTCTCTCAACTCTCTTGGAAAGAACATGTCCAGAAAAGCTTCGGTAAAGCATTCCCAAGTCACAAGAGTTACATCAGTACCCCTGTTTTCCTTCCATTGAGTAAACCATATGTGAGCTACATCCTTGAGCTGGTAGGTTGCCAACTCTACCCTATCATTTCCAGTCACTTGCATCACTCCAAATATTTTCTTGACCTCATCAATGAAGTTCTGGGGATCTTCTCAAACATGCGACCCTAGAAACTCAGGCGGATTCATCCTAACAAAATCACGAACTCTAGCTGCAGCTGACCCAACATTAGCATTGGGAGGAACTGGGGCCTGCAGGTTGTTTTGGTTAGTCACACTCTAAGCCAAAAACTAAATCACATTCTGAAACTCTGCATTTGAAACCTCTTGATCAGGGACTGGAGGAGCTGCTTTAGCATTCCTGGCATTAGCTCTACGAGGAGGCATGATTTGAAATGCATAATGATGAGTTAGAAGGTAGATCATACCCACGCACGATAAGAATAGCAAGAAAGTGAAGTTTCTTTCCTAAAACACTTTGTAGCCTCTCTCTCATTAGATGTGGTGCACTTCACACCCATGAAAAGAACTCTACTTAATGCGGCTTTTCAGACATCCTAGGATTCTCAAACCTAATGCTCTGATACCAAGTTTGTCACGCCCCGAAGCTACCCCCAGGACGTAAACACAGAACCTAGGATCATGAATGACCCCAAGCTAACCCTGAGCTAGCATATCATAAGCAAACTTAAACAAATCTTGTGCCGAAGCTAAAAACAAGAGATATCTGAAATGATGGGGAATACCCAATACTGTATGAATATAAAGATACTATGAGTTTAATAACAATTGAAAGATCAAACTCAAAAATAAAGCTGAATCTAGAATTATGTTTGAAATAAGCCTCTTACTGACTATAGATGCTGGGACATGCCCCCAGCTAACTCTAGCAAATACTGAAAACTGAAATGAAATGACTAAATGTAGAAACATGTCTAATGTCCTCAAATGATGAGGACTCACCACTGAAGCTGTTGAACTGGAGATCAGGAACCAATCCATGCGTGATCTGAGTGCTGAGGACCTGAACCTACAACATGAGAAGATGTATCACAGAGTATGCGTCAATACTTAAAAGGTACTGAGCATGCACGATAAGATAAAGTTGAACAACATATTCATAATTGAATAAAGCATACTAATCAATTATATAATCTGAACATGATGGAAATCCTGAAATATACTGAATACTGAGGTAACTGAATGCAATGACCAGGTACATAACATGCTCAAACTGAATACTGAAAATGTAACTAGTAACCTGGTCAATACACTAGAATCTGAGTGTGGGAGCTACTATTTACCGACATAAATCACATGAGCTAAAAGTTGAGTCCGATGTATACGCCTCATCAATGGACCTAATATACCTTACCAAGGGTACAGAGGCATGACTGGCGTGATCACTTAATGTAATGCCCACATAGGGGACTTATAAACCTACGGGGGCACGTAGTTCTGGGACTATGAGTGTGACTGACCCTAGTCCAACTTGGTGTTAAGCCTACTCCCAATAGAATGTATAAAATACCACATAACTGAAATAACTGGATAGCTCATGATTCTGACATGCTATCTGAAATTCAACATTAATGTACTGATAATGAAACATTTGTACTGATGCATGTATATCTGTATAAACTGTCCTAGCAAGTGTAATTCATGAACTAAACGAATCAACAAATCTAGGGTTCTGAATTTCGTGCAAGAAACTAAGCAACAATTTTATGAAATCAAGCTAATCTTATTTGGAGTATTCTAAATACTAAAACCTAACAATTTCTACATTCAAGAAAACCCTAGGTCTAAGCAATATTTAGGGAATCAAGATTCTGACTGAAATCTAGGGACCTAATGGGTGAAAGGAACCCACTAGTGAAATCCCACATACCTGGTGATGAATTTCATGGAGAAATCTTTCGATTTCGAGGATGGAGGTGAAGAAACCTTGTTGCGTTCTTGGAGAGGGCTTGGTCGACTCTTTCTCCTTCTTTTCGTTCAACTTGAAGAATTTTTGAAGAATGAGTTTACTAGGGTATGTTCTAATTAAGTTACTAGGCTAAAACTTACCAAAACTACGTAGTTTAGAGGTTAAACGATGTAGTTTAGGTGTCCAATGCATAGGGTAAAGACCAAACGACCCCTGACATAAAAGCTGACGAGGCTGACCACGGGCCCCTCTGACGGACCGTCAAAGGGACCACGGACCGTCAAGCCGGTCGTGGTCCTTGGTCCAGTAGATGCTGGTTTCTGGGACAGCTTCCACGGGCGCCACCATGGTCTGAAATCAGGACCATGTCCCGTGATGGATCCCTCATCTGGCATCTGGCGTCTGGGTCTGGTAGACTCTACCTGGCTCCCACGAGTGCCAGTACGGCCCGTGAGGTGCTCCACGGCCCGTGAAGGGCTCCGTTGTCCACCTCTGCTGGGAAGGGCTGAGTTCACGGGCAGGTCAACGGACCGTGGTCCCTCTCACGGTCCATGAACCCTGTCGTGGTTCTCTAGGTCAGGTGTTTTTCTGTTGCATTTTCTAAGTCTGATTTCTGAGGTGTTACACAAAAGGAACAAACATTAAGCGATATGAGAGAGATAAAATTAAAGAAATTTAAAACATAAAGAAAAGAAAAAACTTACCTTGAGTATGAATTCAAGTATTGGCTTCGTAAGATCAAAAATCCCAAAACACAAAAGATTGCCCAAAAATATTAGACGAAGATGGAACAAGGGTATGCCAATAGCCCAATTCCAAATTCCTATTTATACTAGAAAAAAGTGAAAGTCAAATTAGGTATGCAAATGATTTTATTCAAAATTAGTTTCTTTACGTCCAATTTCCATATCGAAACAAGGCAAGTCAATTAAAAAAGTTACTCATAATAACAGTGAAGTTAAAATAAGGTATGCAACTATATTGATTTTTAATCAAATTTGATTTCTTTACATTAATAAGTTTCCAAGTAAGTCAATTACAAAATTAAACATAATAAAAGTGAAGCTTAAATTAGGCATGCAATTGATTTTTATTCAAATTGGATTTCTTTACATTAATAAATTTCCATATCAAACAAGGTTGGTCAATTACAAAATTACACACGATAAAAGTGAAGGTAAAATAAGGTATGCAATTGATTTTTATTCAAGTTTTTTTGAACAACTCTTTTACTAATTTATCATTTGACTATGTGAAGTCAAATGATAATGTTTCGGATCCATATACAAAAGTTCTAACTAGAGATGGAGTTGAGAAATCATCAAAGAAATCACCATGATGGTAACTCTACCTAGCAGATTGGAGATCGCAAAAGCTTTGTTCAAGAAGCTCAAACAAATTTGTGACTGACGGTTCAGCATTGTCAATAAACTAAATCCATTCTCGTGATGAAGACAATGTTCAGGAACAAGGATAAAACATTAAGACATTGTAACGAGTTGATAAAACTTAAAGTTTTTTAATGGTTTCTATGTTTGGCAGATTTGACCAAAAAGTGTATGTACACAATAACACGGTTAGAAATCACCTATGTGAATGTGAAGTGTAAGCCGCTTCAAAACATATAATTGTAAAAACACATTCTCTATATACTCATGAAACAATAAAGTGTTCATGGTTGAAACGAACACAACAGTGAGAACCATATATGGTAAAGGATTAATTGTGTTGCATGTGGTTGTCTTGATATACACCAAAGCTCAATAATTCAAAGATATCAAATCTACCTATCGATCAAGTATATTCTACATATGTTCACTACGGAAAGTTAAAAGGGAAACCTGCTTATCAAGATGTAATTAATCCTTGTTTGTAAAGTACATACTTGTCCGTTTATTTTTTGTTAAAGTCATTCTACAATCATGCGGGGGATTGTTGGGTTTTAAAAGGCGTGAATAAAAATTGAAGAGTTGTGACTCTTTTGAAGAGTTGTGATGTTTCTTAAGATTTGTGACTTTTCTGAAGGATTGTGACTTTTTCAAAAAATTGTGACTTTTCCAAAGGATTGTGACCTTTTTGATAAGGCACAGTAAGCATAAGTTCACACTACCCTTTGTTATCTATAAATAGAGGGGTTTTCTCTATTTTTTCAACAACGAATTTTTTGAACTTCTTATTCTAAACAAGCGAATGGTGCTTGTTTACTTTACTTTCTTTGAGTGGTTCGTTCACACCATGATTTTAGGTACCAATACACCGATAAGTAAGATCGTTCTATCCTGGGAGGATATATTCCATTAACCTGAGGTACTTGAGGAGAATAATTTTTTAAGGAAACATTGTGCATTCAGTGGACTCAATTTTCTTATTTTCGATATTCTTTCTATTTTGTTGAAAATTATATTTTCTTTAATAGTATTAACTTTCTAGTTTTGAAAATATACTCTAAAATTTGTTGTTTATTACAAAGTTCTGCAAAGTTATTGTTCTAAATACTTTAGAAATATAGATAAACTAGGTAATTTGCCCGCGCTTCGTGCAGTCATAAATAATAATTGCATTGAACTTGCAAATAATTCTTTACTAATATCCATACATTAAAAATAATGGAAAAAATAGGTTCTTAAAAAAATATTAGCAATATTCCAACATGAATTTGATTATTTGTCATTATCACATAATTCAAGAACCTCAAACGAATGAATTATTCAGGAAATAATAAATCGTTGGTTCTTTAATCAACATTAAAAGGAAAATAAATAAGAAAATAAGAATATATATACAAAGGAATTTCGTAAGAAAAAGAACACATTTAAGTTGCATAGATTATACAATCGTGATATATGTCTCAGGAAAAAATTTAAAAAATTGTTAACAGATTCAAAAAAAGAAATTACGCTTGAACATAAAAGCAATTATAACTTTTGAACTTGCATAATGAATTTCTTCAATTGATAAGTGAGAAACTTCATATATATGTAAAACTAGATAATATGCAAACTTATATAAAGTACTTTTAAGTTATAGAATTTTATATAGAATATCAAAATATGAATTCTTGGAAGTGAGTACAATAATTATATTCTGCACAATGAATATACCTACTCTATGTGTATATGTTCAATATAATCGGAGACACTAACTTTGCAGAAACATAAACAACAGAGTTTAAAACATGTACTCAAAAACAACAATTAATAACATAAGCATTAATTAATGACTGTAAAAAAAAGATACCAGGATATGTAAAAATAAAATGAAATAGAAAGGAAAAAATCGAGTCCACTGAATGCACAGTGTCCCCTTAAGAAAATTATTCCCCTCTAATACCTGAGGTTTAAAGAATTAGATCCTCTCAAGATCGATGATTTTATTCACCAACGTATTGATACAAAAACAATGGTGTTTGTAAGCCACTCAACATGAGCAAAGTACACAAATATTTAATTGTGCTACAGAAGAAGAAGAAGTTCAGAGTTTTTGTTGTTTTAAAATGAGAGGAAATCCCTCTATTTATAGACAACAAAGGGTAGTGTGAACAAATGCTTATTGTTTCTTATCGGAAAAGTCACAACTCTTTGAAAAAGTCACAATCCTTCGAAAAGGTCACAACTTTTCATAAATGTCACAACCTTTTATAAAAGTCGCAATTTTCATGACCCAGGGGTACACCCTAGATGTAACATGGCGTATAGGACCCCGAGAGACCCCATACAAGACATTTAGTATTCATAACATAATAAATAGAACAAAAGAATTAAATACAACATTTCAAGTCCAATAGTTATAAAAAAATAAACATGGAGTCTAAAACACTTGTCTCAATAGCCATCTAATACAATAGAATGAAATTGGGCATAGCCCATACATCATGTCCAAAAACTAGAAATATAAGAAGTAAACTAAGAACAATGAAAGTCCGTCCTCGAAGCATGAGGACTCACCAAAGGTCGGGAACCTCAAAGTCAACCACTAGCCACAAAACTGAGAAACGTGACTGTCGGACCCTACTTTTGGGGAAACGTAGGCAATAGTATGCGTTAGTACAAAACAATGTACAAGGTATGATAGCCATGCATAAAACATTTAAATCATGCTAAAAGAGGACATTCCATGACATGCAATTGAACAAGCTAAAAGATGATATAAAAGGGCTAGAAACATAAGTCAATAAACATGGTCAATGCAAGCTAACGTCATTTAAAGCCTTTGAACACATGTGAGATACTTCTTGAAGTAACCTTAGTTCATTATTATTGTGGGAAGTAGCCTTAACCGACATAGAGACAATGTGAGCTATAACATGATCCTCCGGTGTCTCCCACACCGAAAAGGGTTGTCCTACTTGCCAAGGTAAGGACCATGAACTTTTAGATTAGGTGGATCCACTAGCTAATGTTTATCTAGACGATCATCCTATGGGGGAACATCATTAAGGTACAAATAGATTTCTTCTAGAAACCAGACATCTACTAATAGGAGAGCTACCATCTCAATATCCTCTCGGTGCTAAGCATAAATCCCACGGGATAGTCATTTCTTACTTGTTCTTATTATCCATGGAAGGACACGCCATCTTACCAATCAAAGTTAAGTCATTATCCATGGAAAGGTATCATTCAATATCCAATCTAAGCTAGGTTTCATTAGGATAGCTCTTAATCATTGATTCAATTAGGTTAGAAGACCTTTCAATCTTAGAATCCTTATTATGTGAGAAAACCATTCACAATCATGCTTCATGTGTATATGAGAAAATCCTTTCAATAACACATCAACAACATCATCATTGATACTTTACTCTCAAAGCATCCTTAAAGTATTTGCATATATTTCATAAGAACATGCATAATTCCATAATTTAGCTTTCAAGGTTCAAACCCCACTTTCAATTATCAACATTAGAAGACAGGGGTTAGATATGGATTTCATCATAAATTTATGTAATTATATTAATACATGTTTGATTTCATAAAACTCTTCCTTCATAATCAAAATCTCACATCATATGATCATAATTTGGAAAATATGGCGATCACATGGGTTCATAGGGAAATCATCGTAAAATCATAGTATTTCATCAATTCATGCATAAGAGATCATAATTCAATCATTTAAATCATTAATCAAGAGAACCCATGACAATTGAAGAAAACCCTAACTCAATTGGGGATTTCTAACTTTTGAAATAGGAGAATTTGGGAAGGAATCCAAGGATGAAAACTATCATACGTTGAAGCCAATTGCTTATTTCAATGGAGGAATTGAGACTTGACTAGAAACCCTAGGTTGAATCCTTCTTCTTCAAGCTTTCTAGAGAGAGAAATATTTGAGAGTTATTATTTTTGGTGAATTTGAAGAGAATGAACTGAATGAACTATTTTGGGGGTTGGAATCACTTATATAGGGGTCTTAGTGAAGGGTAAAACGATGTAGTATAGAGATAAAATAGTTAGGAAAAGACCCAACTGCCTCTAAACTTAACGGCCAGCCCACCATCGACGGACCACTGACGATGGACCATGGACAGACCGACGTTCCGTCCTGCACGACCGTCGTTCGTGGTCAGAAGGTGATTTTGAGGTCATCGAACCCCAGACCAATTCCACGGACAGTGAACCACACGAAGGTCCGTTAGTCCTGCTGTGGTTCATGGTCCTCAGAGTCTGTCTGGGGATTGCAATCCACGGACAACACCTACGGTTCGTGGTCCCTTCCACGGGCCGTGGGTGGCCTCCTTTAGATAGCTCCTACAGCTTCTTAAAAATGTTGTTTTGCCCCTTCTCGAATCTGGGGTGTTATAATATCTCCCTCTTGGGATCATTCGTCCTCGAATGAGATTCAAGTTAGTACAAAAAGAGTAGGAGAGGAACTAACAACCCTACCATCAATGCAACTTCATCTACATGCATATAACCAAGGAGGAATTATCTACTCCAAGCTAAGACGAAATCAAAACATCATAAGAGTGGTGGAACTAAATCTAACAGCCCATCATGCATGAAATACACATATCCGAGGAGTTAACATCAACTCCAAGATAACATCCGAGGAGGAAACATCAACTCCAAGCTAAAACATGCTCATATCATCATATCATACAGTGTACATGCAATTCACACTCAATGCACATAAACATGTAGAAATCAATCAAATTGACTCATTTTCTAAAAAATTAAGCTTTTCATAAATCATGCATAGTAAGGAAATCATGGAAACATTTAAGACACATGACTTCAGAAAAAAGAACAAACCATAAGGAACTCATTACCTCAATCTAGAGTAGGAGTAGAAGGAAAGAGATGAGGATATCGGGATATCATATCGGCCTCGACCTCCCAAGTAACACCCTAAACTAACTGATTCCTCCACAATACTTTCACGAAAGCTACTTCTTTATTTCTCAATCTCTTGACTTGCCGGTCTAATATCTCAACCGGAACTTCTTCATAAGAAAGATTCTCCTTAACTCCCAAACCTTCCAAGGAAACTATGGATCTCGGATCACCAACACATTTCTTCAACATAGAGACATGGAAAACCTGATGCACCAATGTCAACTCATTAGGCAATTCTAGTTCATAAGCAACCTTACCAACATGTCTCAAAATCTGATATGGGCCTACATAACGAGGATAAGCTTCCCCTTCTTGCCAAACCTCATTACACCCTTCATGGGTGAAATTTCAAGTAAACCCAATCATGAACATCAAACTCAAGATCTCTTCTTCTTACATCGACATATGACTTTTGCCAACTTTGAGCCGTTTTCAATCTTGCTCTAATAAGTCAAACCTTTTCTATGGCCTCATATACCAACTCGGGATCTATTAGGGCAACTTCACCCACCTCAAACCATCCTATAGGATATCTACACCTCCTACCGTATAATGCCTCAAATGGAGCCATATCAATACTCGAGTGATAGCTATTATTATAAGAAAACTCTATCAATGGAAAATGGTCATCCCAATTACCCTTAAAATCAATCGCGCAAGCCCTCAACATGTCTTCCAAAGTTTTGATAGTACGCTCCCCTTGCCCATTGGTTTGGGGATGAAAGGTCGTACTAAGATTAACACGAGTACCAAGACCCTTTTGGAAAGACTTCCAAAACTGAGAAGTGAATTGGGTACCACGATTGAAAATAATGGACAAAAGCACTCCGTGCAACTTTACCATTTCTTTCAAGTACAACTAGGCATAGTCCTCCGTCGAATAGAAAACCTTGACTAGAATAATATGAGCCGATTTCGTCATCCGATCTACTATAACCCAAATCGAGTCATGTTGTCGCCGAGTGCGAGGCAAACCAACAATAAAGTCCATGTTCAAATCTTCCCACTTCCAAGTAGCAATGCTAATGTCTTAGGAAAAACCTCCTGGTTTCTGATGTTCAACTTTCATTTATTGACAATTAGGACACTTAGTTAGAAATTTCGCAATATCATTCTACATCCCATTCCACCAATAGACTTCCCGTAAATCACGGTACATCTTGGTGGCTCCCGGGTGAATGAAATATCGTGAACTATGGGCTTCTGACAAGATCTTTTCCCTCAAGTCATCAACATTTGGAACACACAAACGACCTTGATATCTAAGTACACCATCTCCCCCTTGGGAGAAATCCTTAACTAATTTCTTAAGCACCAATTCTTTTAATTCGACCAAAATTGGATCAAGACCTTGTTTGGCTTTTATATCCGCCACAAAAGATGATTCTAATCCCTTGTGAACCATAATACCACCCTTGGTGGAGTCCACTAACTAAAAACCTAATTGGGCCAATCTATGAATATCTCGAATCAACTCTTTCTTACATTCTTCAATATGAGCAACACTTCCCATGGATAACCGACTAACAGCATCTGCCACCACATTAGCCTTACCGGGGTGGTGGAGAACACTCATATCATAATCTTTCAATAACTCAAGACACCTTCTTTGGCGAAGATTTAGATCTTTCTGATTAAACACATATTGCAAACTCTTGTGGTCGGTAAACACATCTGCATGAACACCATACAGATAATGCCTCCAAATCTTTAAGGCAAAAACAACCGCCGCTAGTTCAAGGTCATGGGGAGGATAATTCTTCTCATGAATCTTAAGTGGCCTTGAGGCATAGGCAATAACTTTCCCATTTTTGCATAAGCACACACCCTAACCCAATTCTCGAGGCATCACAATAAACGACAACACCATCGGTCCCTTCCGGTAAGGTCAACACCTGAGCGGAAGTCTGTCTATCCTTCAACTCTTAGAAACTCTTCTCACACGCTTCGTACCATATGAACTTAGCCACTTTTTTTTAGTCAAAGCCGTCAAAGGAGAGGCAATGGAAGAGAATCCCTCAACAAACCTTCTATAGTAACTGGCTAAACCCAAGAAACTCCTAATATCTGAAGGGGTTAGAGGTCTAGGCCAACTCTTGACCGCATCCGTCTTCTTAGGATCTACCTCAATGCCCTTACGTAAAACAATGTGACCAAGAAAAGCTACGGACCTTAACTAAAACTCACATTTGCTAAACTTTGCAAAGAGTTATTGGTCCTTATGAATTTGCAATACGATCCTCAAATGATCAATATGCTCATTCTCACTTCTCGAATAGATCAATATATCATCAATGAATACAATCACAAACATGTAAAGGTATTGTCTAAACATTCTATTCATCAAATCCATAAACGCCGCCGGAGCATTAGTCAACCCAAACGACATTACCAAAAACTCATAATGTCCATACCGAGTTCAAAAAGCTATCTTCGGAATATCATCTTCCTTCACCCTTAATTGGTGATAACCCGATTGAAGATCAATCTTAGAAAAGTAACTCGCTCCTTGAAGTTGGTCAAACAAGTCATCTATCCTTGGAAGAGGATATCTATTCTTAATGGTCACCTTATTTACCTGAGATAGTCAATACACATACAGAGAGAACTATCTTTCTTTCTAACAAATGAAACTGGAGCACCCCATGGAGAGATACTCGGTCAGATGAAACCCTTATCGAACAAATCTTTCAATTGTTCCTTCAACTCCTTAAGTTCTGCCAGAGCCATACGGTAAGGAGGAATAAAAATAGGTTGCGTATCTGGGAGAAGGTCAATACCGAAGTCTATTTCCCTTTCGGGAGGAATACCAGGTAAATCATCTGGAAACACTTCTGGAAACTCATTAACAACAGGGACCGTCTCAAGAGTAGGGGTTTCAGAATCCACATCCCTCACCCTAACTAGATGGTAAATGCAACCCTTAGAAATCATCTTTCTAACTTTAAGACAAGAGAAAAACTGACCCTTAGGCATAGAATTTCCCTCTTTCCACTCTAGGAAAGGCTCATTCAGGAACTAAAACTTGACTAAACGAGTTCTACAATCGATAGAAGCATAACATGAGTGCAGCCAATCCATACCAAGGATAACATAAAAATCTAGCATATCAAGTTCTACCAAGTCAACAAGAGTAACTCTATGGGACAAGGACATGGAACATTTTCTATAGACCCTCTTAGCCATAATAGAATCACCAACAAGAGTAGAGATAGAAAAAGGATCTAACAGCACATCCGGAAGAACATCAAATCTCATAGCCACATAAGGTCACAAAAGACAAGGTAGCACCGGGATCAAGTAAAGCATAAACATCATGTTGGAAAACTTTCAACATACCGGTAACCACATCGAGAGAACTCTCTTGTTCACCACGAGTTTGAAGTGCATAGAATTGGTTTTGCATTGGAGCATTGGGACCCGAACCACTAGGAGGAGCTTTCTTTCCCTCTCTTCCTTTAGCCGTGAGCATCGGGAAATCCCTCATCTTATGACCACTTTTACCGCAACTGAAGCAATCATCCGTGCCGGCTAGGAACTTACCATCGTGCTTCTTTCCACACCTAGTACAAGTAGACATAGACAATGAAGATCCACCACCATTATCTACTGGAGGCTTAGGGTTAGCCACCCTTTTTTTTATCTTAGGAGGAACATTGGAGGAACCTTGACCGGAAAACTTTTGTCGAAACCTAGGATGACCATGTCCCTCGGACCTTGCATGAGACAGATATTACCATCACCGGTTTTAGCCCTCTTTGTCTCCCTAGAATTTTCCGTAAGTTTCTCCTCTTCGATATGTTGAGCATAAACCATGAGATGAGATATGTCCATGTCATTTATGAGCATGGCGGTACCGCACTCTTTAACCACCATTTCGGACACACCCGAAACGAACTTACTCATCCTTGCCCTCGGATCGGCAATCATTGTTGGAGCATATTTAGACAATTGTGTGAACTTCAAAGCATATTCCCTCACACTCATACTTCCTTGACGAAGGTTGATAAACTCAAGCACATTTGCTTCCCTCATCTCAAGGGGAAAGAACCTATCAAGAAAAATGGCCTTAAACTTCTCCCAATCAATAGTTCATGCATCTTCCGGTCTCCCTTCTTTTCATTAGTTGAACCAAGTTTAAGCAACACCATTTAGTTGATAGGTGGCCAACTCCGCCTTTTCCACCAGCGTCACTCCCATGATCATCAAAACCTTATAGACCTCATCAATGAACTCTTGAGGATCTTCCTTAACCCTAGAACCATCAAACTATGGAGGATTCATCCTAGTGAAGTCCCTCACTCTAGATGCCGCCGTACCCACATTTGGGTTCACAGGAACTACAACCTCCCTATTGGCTTGGGCCGTCACTTCTTGAGCCAACACTTGAAAAGCAGCCCTAAACTCCGCATTAGTCACTTCCTCGGTCAAAGGATTGATCGAAACTTGAGGAGCTTGAGGAGGAGCTTGTTGTTCCGCATTCTCCCTCACATTCCTCCTAGCATAAGCTCTTCGAGTAGCCATATCCTGTAGAGCATCAGATGAGGATTATGAAAGATACCTTATAGAGTTAAACTCTATCACACGATTTTGAGTAATGAAAGAAGTGGAGTTTCCTAATAATCTTGTAGCCTCTCATTCATAAATGTGGCGCGCTTCACACTCATGAACAAGACTTATGAGAAATCCTAGGACCATTCTAAACCTAGTGCTCTGATTACCAAGTTTGTCACGACCTAGGGGTACACCCTAGATGTAACATGGCGTATAGGACCCCGAGAGACCCCATACAAGCCACTTAGAATTCATAACATAAGAAATAGAACAAAACAAGTAAAGACAACATTTCAAGTCCAATAGTTTTATAAAAGTAAAGCGGTAGTCTAAAACACTTGTCTCAATAGCCATCTAATACAATAGAATAAAATTGGACCTAGCCCATACATCATGTCTAAAAACTAGAAATATAAGAAGTAAACTAAGAACAATGAAAGTCCATCCCCGAATCATGAGAACTTACCAAAGCTCGGGAATCTTGAAGTCAACCACTAGCCACGAAACTGAGAAACCTGATTGTCGGACCCTACATTTGGGGAAATGTAGGCAAGAGTATGCGTTAGTACGAAAAAATGTACCAAGTATGATAGCCATGCATAAAATATTTAAATCATGCTAAAAGATGACATTTCATGACATGCAATTGACCAAGCAAAAACATGATATAAAAGGGCTAGAAAACATAAGTCATTAAAATATGGTCAATGCAAGCTAACATCATTTAAAGAGTTTGAACACATATGAGATACTTCTTGAAGTAATCTTAGTTCATTATTATTTTGGGAAGTAGCCTTAACTGACATAGAGACCATGTGAGCTATAACATGATCCCAGTGTCTCCTACACCGAAAAGGGTTGTCCTACTTGCGAAGGTAAGGACCATGAACTTCTAGCTTGGGTGGATCCACTAGCTAATGTCTATCTAGACAATCATCCTATGGGGGAACATATGTAAGGGATAATGAGATTTCTTCTAGAAACTCTTTCTCTACTAATGAGAGAGCTTCCATCTCAATATCCTCTCGGTGCTAAGCATAAATCCCACGGGATAGTCATTTCTTACTTGTTTTTATTATCCATGGAAGGGCACGTTATCTTGCCAATCCAAGCTAAGTCATTATCCATGGAAATGTATCATTCAATAACCAATCCAAGCAAGGTTTCATTAGGATAGCTCTTAGTCTTTGATTCAATTAGGTAAGAAGACCTTTCAACCTTAGAATCCTTATTATGTGAGAAAACCTTTCACAATCATGCTTTCATGTGGATATGAGAAAATCCTTTCAACAACACACCAACAGCATCATCATTGGTACTTTACTCTCAAAGCATCCTTAATGCATTTGCATGGATTTTATAAGAACATGCATAATTCCATAATTTACCTTTCAAGGTTCAAAACCCACTTTCAATCATCAACATTAGAAAACATAGGTTAGATATGGATTTCATCATATATTCATGTAATTCTATTAATACATGCTTGATTTCAAAAACTCTTTCTTCATAATCAAAATCCCACATCATATGATCATAATTTGGAAAAGATGGGGATTACAAGGGTTCAAAGGGAAATCATCATAAAATAATAGTATTTCATCAATTCATGCATAAGAGATCATAATTCAATCATTTAAATCAATAACCAAGAGAACCCATGACAATTGAAGAAAACCATAACTCAATTGGAGATTTCTAACTTTGGAAATAGGAGAATTTCAGAACTCCATGAATGGAAGGAATCCATGGATGAAAACTATCATATCTTGAAGCGAATTGCTTATCTTCAATGAAAGAATTGAGACTCTACTTGAAACCCTAGGTTGAATCCTTCTCCTTTAAACTTTCTAGAGAGAGAAATATTTGAGAGTTCTTCTTTTTGGTGAATTTGAAGAGAATTAAGTGAATGAACTAATTTGGGGGTTGGAATCACTTATATAAGGGTCTTAGTGAAGGGTAAAACGACGTAGTATAGAAATAAAATAATTAGAAAAAGACCCAACTGCCCCAAAACATAACTGCCAGCCTACCATCGACGGACCATGGACAGACCGACGGTCCATCCTGCATGACCATCGTTCGTGGTCAGAAGGTGATTTTGAGTTCATCGAACCATGGACCAATTCCACGGACCGTGGACCACACGACGGTCTGTTGGTCCGGCCGTGGTTCATAGTCCTCAGGGTCTGTCTGGGGAGTGCAATCCACGGATCACACCTACGGTCCGCGGTCCCTTCCACGGGCCGTGGGTGGCCTCCGTCGGATGGAACCTACAGCTTCTGATAAACGTTATCTTGCCCCTTCTCGAATCTGGGGTGTTACAACAACTCCTCATAAAAGTCGCAATTTTTCATAAAAGTCACATTTCATAATATTCACAAATTTTCATAAAAGTCACAACTTTTCATAAAAGTCACAACTTTTTATGAAAGGGGAAGGCTAGTTTTGGAAATAAATAAATTGAAAGGAAATCCTGGTTTGTGATGGCGCCACGTAAGTTGACTTAAGATTCTCTTTTATATATATATATGATAACAAAAGGTCCAAAATAACCATATGGGTCCTTACAATCCACATATGTCACGACCAAAAAACCGGGTGTGATGACACCTTCCTTATTCCACTAAGACAGATCAATGTAAATAACCCTCGAAAAGGGTAAATACGGAAGTAAGAAAGAAATTAAGAAATCTAATCTCATAACATAGAAAAACTATCCCCAAAACCTAGTGTCACGTGTACAAGCCACTAAGTAATACAACAGATTCAAAAGAAATACAAGTTTGAATGTCTACAATACTAGAATAGTAGATAGACATAATCAAGAGTATGTGATGTCTGCCAATATGACTAGCAGCCACCTCACGAACTCTTAAGGTGTCACGACCCAAAAATGGACGTGATGACACTTGTCTATTCCCACCAAGACAAGTCAGCCTCAACCCAACAAAAAAGAAAGAAATGCGAAAATATAAAGCAAGAACAAGATAAAGCGGAAAAACTTATTCTTTCTATTAAAACCCCCAAAATCTGGTTGTCACGCGTACAAGCCACTACATTGTATAAAGTGCGGAATTTAAGAAATAAATACAAGTCTCAATCTTTGTTTCTCAAATAGAACGACGCTTTTGGGAAAAAGGAAAAGAGGGCCCACTGGAATGAAAGCAACTACCTCTCAAGTCCTCCAATGAGCATCAGAAAGTGAGAAGAAGAACAATCACGCTAAACCGGCTCGGTAACTACACAAGTATAGAAGCAAGGAGTGAGTACCAACAACACGGTACCCAACAAGCAACCTTATAAGAAAAGCATCTAGCTAGAAATCGAAAACCCCTTACACTCCAACCGAACCTCCTAAAACTACAACCTGCACAAAAATCAGCCCAACCTAACAGTTCTACAATACACGGCTCATAAGGCCCAATATCCACAGTGCAATAGTGACAATTATACCATCAAATGAATCAGACAAATCAATCTTAATGTCAAGTAGTTCAGTCACACGCAACAAGTATATCAATCACAATTAGCAACCAAGTCACGCATAAGCATCACATGCATCAAGTCACAATAATCAATCTCTTGCCAGAACCATTTCTCATCGTCTTTATAAGAACATGCCGAAAATTACCTCGGCATAACAACATTCACCGATACAGTCCTCAGCATAATCACACCTGTCGGAAAAGACCTCGGAATCATAAATCATCATAAGTCTCAACACGGTATTCAACAATCAATGCACACAAGCAAGATCACCACAAGGAAGAGACAACAAATCATACAATTCAAGTTCACATTAATGCTTTCAAGTATTTCATCAATCAATCAACAAGGGTAACAATAAGCCAATTTGTATTATCATGTTCATCACATAGGCTTTTTCATTTCAAAACTATTTTATTCATTTAGATGTGTGAAGTGGACAATTAAATCCTTCACCTCATCCCCAGTACTCCCAACACACAAGTAATGAAGAAAGTACACAAATTCTACTAAAATACAAGGTATAGGAGATCACTTACGTTAAATCACAAAATTAATCACTCCAAAGGTAGAGTCCTCCCCTTCAAAATCACTTCAAAAGTGGGTCAATCAACAATACACACATCAATTCTTTGAAAAATGGGTCAATCAATACCAAAACCCAATTCCAAAAATAAGGCTTGAATTCAAAATTTAGTACTTGAAAATATTATTCAAGGCATTAGGAACTCATTGGGGAAAATCATTTCAAAAAGGACTTAAAATCAGTTCACAAGCTCCATTTTAGTTAAGAACTTGAGTTCTTGAAAAACCTTACCATTTACCAATCAAAATCACAAATTTTGATGATAGAATTCATAAATAACCAAAGGAAATGATGGTTTAGGATCAAGAAAGCTTACCCAAATGATTTAGCACAAGAAAACCTTTCAAAAATCGCCTCCAAGGGTTCCCCAAGATCAAAAATGGAAAATGGACCTTAATCCCCAAAAATGGCAGGCAAAAACCCTCTCAAGTGTCGCTTAACCGAACCAGGTTACGCTTAAGAGAAACCCACAAAAGTTGGGGGTCTCGCTTCGCGAACTAGGTTCCGCTAAAGGGACTATCGCTTAAGCGAACCCTGCCCAAAAGGCTAGTCTCACTTTTGTGAACCTGGTTCCACTTAACCGACCATCGCTAAAGCGAACCAGGTTTCACTTAAGAAAAGACTGCAACATTAAAAACATAAGCCAACACAAAAACATCAAAAGGACCCTCGGGATTCGTTCGGAACACCATGCACACAAAAGACATATACAAATCAATAATACTTGACGTTCCAGACTCAATGGAATTGTCAAAACATGAATCTGAGGTCTCCTTGACCTGAGATCCATGAAAACCACAAGAAACTACTCCTGCCTAAAAGGCTAAAACAAGCTCGGGGCGTCTCAAAAATTAACCAAGACCTCACTTAGGCCTCAAAACATCCCCTAAATCCAATTGAATTCTCAAAATTCTGATCCGAGCATCCGAACCCTGAATGTTTACCAAAGTCAATCCAAAGGATAAATTTCCACCATTTCACAACTTAGGACCACAAATCCTAAAAAAACTCAGGGTCTAAAACTAAAAACTCTCATAGCTTAGATTCCAAATTCTGAGACTGATGGAATTAATTAAATTCCATTTCGACACTCAAAAGTCCAAAAGACTCCAAAAACTACTTTCTTCACAATATTAGCCTTTCAAAGTCAAAACTTACAAAATTTTCAACTTTTAACTGCAAGATCAAAACCAACTTTCCAAACTCAGTCATAAAAGACTGGGGGTCGATATCGGGAGGGGAAAACAGTAAATTCATGAAACTTTCCAAAAATGAATGACCGAGTCATTACATTATCCACCACTAAAAACCATGTTCGTCCTCAAATATAAAGCAAAAGAAAGTACCCTAAGCTTCAAAAAGCTGAGGATATCTGGCAGGCATATTTGAATCTGTCTCCCAAGTCGCCTCACCGATTGAATGATGCTTCCACTGCACCTTTACCATAAGCAATATCTTTGGTCCTACGCTTCCGGACCTGCTTATCCAAAATGGCTATAGGCTCCTCCTCAAAATATAATTCTAGACCCAACTCAATTGAATTAAGATAAAGTACATGGGACTCATCCATCACATACATTTGAAGCATGGAAACATGAAATACGAGATGCATAGCTGACAAGTTGGGTGGCAAGGCCAACTTATAAGCCACCTCTCCCACACGACTCAAAATCTCAAAGGGTACAATGAACCTAGGGTTGAGCTTGACCTTCTTTACAAACCTCATCACACCCTTCATAAGTGACACTCAAAGCCAAACATGATCACCCTCCATGAACACTAGAGCTCAAATTCTCTGATCCGCATAACTCTTATGTCAACTCTAGGTTGTCAACAGTCTACCCTGGATCATACAAACTTGCTACATAGCATCTCTAAGCAAGTATGTAGCAATGAATCCATCTCTGGTGAATCAAACTATCCGATCAGAGATTTACACGGTCTTCCATACAAAGCCTAGAAAGGGGCAATCTGAATACTGGAATGATAACTATTATTGTAGGAAAACTCTGCTAAGGGCAAATGTCGATCCCATCTAGCACCAAAATCAATCACATAAGCTCGAAGCATGTCCTTCAACACCTGAATCATCCACTTGGACTGACCATATGTCTGAGTATGAAAATATGTATTCATATCTAACTGAGTACCTAACCTAAGTTGCAATGCCTTCCAGAAATGAGAAATGAACAAGGAACCTCATTCAGAGACTATAGAACCTAGGACTCCATGCAGTCACACAATCTGACTGATATAAAGCTCGACTAACTTCTCCACCATATACTTCACCCAAACCGGGATGAAACGGGCATACTTGGTCAACCTATCAACAACAACCCAAATGGAGTCATAACCACTCATAGTGGTAGGTAGTCCCACAAAAAAATCCATAGTGATCCGTTCCCACTTCCAAGTAGGAATAGGTATCCCCTGAGACATACCTTCAGGCCGTTGGTGTTCACACTTGACATGTTGGCAAGTCAAACACCTCGAACAAAATTTGCAATATCCCTTTTCATATCGCATCAACAAAAGTATTTTCTCAGATCATGATACATCTTTGCCGCACCTGATAGATGGAATATCGGGAACAATGGGCCTCCTCAAGAATCAGTCTAATCAAATCGCCCACCTTGGGCACACAAATCCTGCCTCAAATCTGCAAGACACCATTAGAATCAAGGACAGCCTCCTTGGCTTCACCTCTCATCACTTCATCTCGAATGAGACATAGCTTCGCATCATCAAACTGGCGCTCACGAATCTGCTCAACTAAGGAAGAACGAGCCTCTATAAAAGCAATGAAAACACCTGTCTCCTCATAAATTCATAAATGGGCGAAATTGTTGGCTAACCTCTGAACATCTCTAGACAATGGTCTCTCCTCCACACTTATAGCGGTAAGACTTCCCATCTAGAAGTCTTCCTACTCAAAGAATCGACCACCAAATTGGCCTTCCCTGGATGATACAAGATGGTGATGTCGTAGTCCTTCAGTAGTTCCACCCACCTGTGCTGCCTCAAATTTAGATCTCTATTATTTGCTTTACATTTATTATTTGTATTTGTCCTTTTTAGCATGGAATTTATGGATTTGCTAAATATTGTATTTTATTTGTAGGTAAATTAGTGTAAAGATGAATAAGTTTGGAGCTAAAATGAAATACAGATGAAAGATTATAGAAGGAAATCAAGTAGGCAGCTTAATAGATTAAATTGAATATTATATTAATAATTATATATGTTAAAAAGGTTGGCAAAAAGACTTCAAATTGTTTTTCTTGTTGCCACGTGGCAATGGTGAAGACAACAAGAGCATTGCATTGTGAGGCAGTTCGGTAGTGCATTCCACGCAGAAACCAATTCCTTTGGTTTGGGTTTCCCAATTTATTTTGAACTCAGTTATTTTATTTAGGTTTTTCAACATCTATAAAAAGCCAATGAGAATAATTATTAGGAGAGATACTTTGTAAGAAAAATATATTGTGTAGAGCAAAGTCAATACTTTTAGGGTTCTTTTCTTCTTTTTCTTTTCTTAGACATTAGTAGCTAAAGACCCTTGTTCTGGGCTACGACTACGGGTAATTGTTGAACATCGGCTGTTTGAATTAATGTTGGTTATCACTTAAAATACGTTTGTATTCTTATTTTAGTATTTAATGCTTGATCACCATAGAGATAAATATATTGTCTATTCTTGGAATCGGGAGACGAAGAGGTAGATAGACCAAGGAATACAAAGAGGTTGATCTCTCTTGCATATCACTTGTTCAGATTCGTATTCAGTATTGACACCCGGCTGAAACCGAGCTTGGTTACTAAACAGAATGAAATATAAATGCTCACCAATTGAGTCTGTCTATCCCTGCTCAATTATGTAGTTAGACAGACAACTAGAGTAGGCGATTAGAGGTCAGAAGATTATGATCATAAAATTATCCCTGTAAATTAGTAATTTGATAACCGTAGTTAATTTATTACATGAGATATGATACATGAAACCTTAAGCATGTTGCAGCCCTGGAATTTTCCAACCATTGTAAGTAATGTTTTTGCATTCTTAGTATTTAAATATAAATCAAACACTTTTAGCACTCTTGAATAAATTATTAGACTAGTATAATTTAGTAAAATAGTTAATTGACAATTTCTTCGGGTTTGATAATCTGGCTCTTTTAGAGCCACTATATTACTTGCACGACCGCGTACACTTGCGTGTGCAATTGGGGCAACATGTTTTTGGCACCACTACATGCGATTTAGAAATTAACTGTTCTTCTAGGTTATACTTTTTATTCTAATTTATTTAAGTTTTTATTATTATTATTATTATTATTATTATTATTATTATTATTATATTATTATTTTACGAATACTCGTTCCCTTGAATAATTTGGTACTCTTATTGATATGGATGATTGGGATAAATCATGGTTGGGTGAGGAGTATTCTTATAAATATCCTTGTAATTATTGTAATGGACACCACTTGAATATCAAGTTTCCTATATGTCACTATGTGGTGGTCAATACGTACATTGAAACAATTGTCCTAACACGTATTCCCCTCCCCCGAAGCCCTATAATGATTCTTTTGTTATTTGTGATGTTTTATAGGGTGATGAAGTGGAGAGTACTGAATAAGAGGCGCGCAATATATTTTTAAAGAAATTTATATGCATGATGGACAAAAAAATTCAAAACTCACCGAAGTGGAATCCATAATGATGGAACAATAAACAAAAAACATTGAAATGCAGGCAATAATGATGGAACTGCAAGCTAAGGTTGATGCTGATCAATTGCAAGTTATAGGCCTAGTTAATACTCAATTAGATGAAGAGATTGAATCCCAACAAGGAAAAAGTTATGAAGAAGCAGAGATAGTGAGCCAATCTTGGCTACAAGAACATACTCAACTTCTAAAGTTTAAAGAGTCTATTAGTGATGGTCTGACATACATGACAACCCAACTGATAGAAGGAAGAGTTGAGCTCACATAAGAAATAGAACAAGTTGACTCAGATATTCATGACTTAGAGGCTCATTTGAACAAAAAGATTGAAGTGTTTGATGCCCAATCACCAATTGTGGTGGATGATGATCAACTAGTGGAGAAAAAAGGAATTTCAACCATTCAACTATACCTTATTCCTTAGAGTCGATATTGAGAAGGAGTACAAAAGTGAGAATGTTGTACATTATTCTTCTTTGGAGTTGAGGCATATTGGACCTCATTCTAAATATTTTTCAACATTATGCTTGGATGATGACATGAAATTCGAGTCATCTAAACTAATGGATGAATGTCTAGATGAGGAACAAGGCCCCTACATTTTATAGTTTTCTAATCCACATACACAAAAAGACATTCCTCACATAAGAGGCAAGAAGTGTAAGATGCGACATATATTACTTCGTTCCCTTATCTTTATACCACCACCCCTAGAGAGGAGCAGAAAAATTGATGCAAAGTTAGGGGTGTAATTCATAAGTTCAAAGCGGAAAGAAAAGTGGTGAACTTACTTGTGTCGTGCCGCGACGTTAAATTAGGTGCTTATTGGGAGGCAACCCAATTTATAGTGTAGATTCTTATTTTTTTCACTATTTTAATGTCTTTTTTTTTTTGCTGATGAGGGGAAGTCTGAGAACCCAAAAAGTGGGGTGCATACGACCCTTCATGAAAATTGACAAAACATGCTACTAGCTAGGCCTCAAGGAGTTTTTCTAACCCTTGTTATAAATTTTAATTAATGCTTTGGGTACATAGCATCATTTAAGTGTGCGGTGGAGGAATTAATTCCTAGTTTATACTGTTTTATTGTATCTTGTTTTTAGGATGGTTTTCTTGGCTTTTGTTTTCGGTTCTTTTCCTGAGGATAGTTCCTTTGAACAGAGTATCTTTTATTTTATAGGAAATAAATTTTAATTTTAAATTTTTTATTTTTGTTGGAGAGAAAAGAAAAGACCCTTTTGAGTTGTGTCATACTTGCTATTTAAGCATAATTCTGAGTTGTACTTTCTTGTGAATACTTGATTGCTAATGAAATTGCACTCTTTGACGCCTAGGCTCATGGTTGTGACTTTGTATATAGCTTATTTTATTTTGTAGTTTTTTATGATCTTGTCTCTCTTAGAAGTGGAACTGAACCATCTTGATTGATATGTGTTCCATGTGTGGTGGTAATTGGTTTATTACATATTTTGCATCATAGTCTAGAAATTGTCCTGCATGTTATTGAATTGAAACAAAAAGTGTTACTTTGTTTAGGAAATTATAATAGGCTTTCTTTGATTTGTCTTGTAAATTTTAGCCTTTTCAAATATTATATCACAAGTTAGCCCTTTTGAGCCTGTAACCTTTTGTTGGTAACCACATTTTGCCCTTAACAATTTTGTTGAATCCCTAGTTCTTGCACCTTGATTCCTTAAACACTGTAGCATAGACTTATTATAATTGTTAATTATGAAGTAAAGGAATTTTTAGGTGTAAAAGATAATCAATGATAGCTACAAATTAATAAAATCCCCTCTTTGAAGAATGTGACTTGAAATAAAAGGGGGCGAGAAGAAAAATATATAGAAAAGAAAATGGTGCACTCGTTGAAAATAATAATAATAATAATAATAATAATAATAATAATAATTTTGGAAAAAAAATTACTGAAGCACGCTTGAGATGATGAGAATTACTTGTGAAATAATTGTTGAAGAGAGGGCTAAAAATAAAGAGAAGAAAATAATTGGTAATGAAGTCTAAAAGTGCAATGTGCTTAGGGAAGTGTAAGTCACTATTATATAGTTTTCCTACCCGTCCCCTAGCCTACATTACAACCCGTTAAAGTCCTATTTGATTCTATTCGAGCATGTTTAATTAGTGGATATGTACATAATGGAAAGCATGTGGTTCTTTGTGCATACATGTGAATTTGTGAGTGTGAGAGTTGTTCTTTGATGCTAAGTCCTTAATTTATATTCAATCTTTTGAATTGAGTGTGTGGACTATTTCTTATTGTGAGGGCACTTGTTTCATGATAGATAGATGATTTTATTAGCTTTCTTTTATTAGAGTAGGTGAGCAAGCTTAAATTTGATGAGTTCGAAGTCCTTCCTTGAAGTTAGGATGTTAGAGGTTTGTTGTTTATTTGAATGTCTTTCAAAATGAGCAGGAATTGTACTTGATGTTTTGAAATTTCTATATGGCCTAATTGTTTGTATCAACCAAAGTAGTGGCATTCCTAGTATGATTTTTTGAGATGAACTTTAATGTTTGCTCGAGGACAAACAAAATTTTAAGAGTGGGGTGTTGATGTGAGGCCAAAAATATATATTTTTAATCATTATTTGTCTTACATTTATTATTCGTATTTGTATTTTTGAGCATGGATTTGATGAATTGTGCTAAATAGTGTATTTTATTTGCAGTTGTAGATTTGTGTAAATATGAAGAAGTTTGGAGCTAAAACGAATTAATGATGAAAGATTATAGAAGGAAATCAAGCATGCAACTTAATGAATTAAATTGAATATGATATTAATAATCATATATCATATATCATCATATATATAAAAGAAAACCCTTGACCCACCTATGTGGCGCCACCATAAACTAGGATTCCCTTTTAATTTATTTATTTCCAAAACTAGTCTTCCCCTCCTCTTAGAAACCTTCACAACCGTCACCACCATCTTACAAATTAAGCATCCACCAAATCATCCATATGTATAAATATTAGCCCCTTTGAACTTACTTAAGCAACTGATCACCAGATAGGAATACTAGGCCAAATTTAAGTTTAACCAACTAGTACCAGAATGAAATATTGGGCCAAACTATGTGAGTTAGCTGGCTCAAATGTATATATAACAGTTATACCTTGACAATTTTCTTTTGAATGTTGGAATTGTGAAAGCCTCTCCTTTAATCCTATGTATACTTGCATTGTTGCATGCATTAGTCTACCGTTTCTCGATAATCTTACTTTACCTTTGGTGATTTGAGTTAATCATTTTTTTGTCTAGGGGTGGTACAATATAGATTGAAGGTAAATTTTATTTCTTAGAGCTTTGAATTGATATCTGAAGTACACGTTGTTGGATTTTAAAAGGTGTGAATGAAATATGAATAGTTGTGACTTTCATGGAAAGTTATGACTTTTATGAAACGTTGTGACTTTTATGAAAAGTTGTGAGTTTTATGAAAAGTTGTGAGTTTTATAAAAAGTTGTGACTTTTATGAAAGGTTGTGACCTTATCGAAGGGTTTTAAATTTTCCAAAGAGTTGTGACATTTCTGATAAAGCACAATAAACATGTGTTCACACTACCCTTTGTTGTCTATAAATAGAGGAATTTCCTCTCATTTTAAAATAATGAAAATTTTGAATTTCTTTTTCTTCTTCTGGACAATTAATTATTCGTGTATTATTCTCCTGTTGTGTGGTTCAGTGACACCATTATTTTTGTATCAATACACTTGTGCATAGAATCATTATATCCTGAGAGCATCTATTCATTTAAACCTCGGGAACTAAAGGGGAATCATTCTATTATGTTTCATTTTATTGTTACAAATCCTGGTATATTTTTTACAGTCATTAATTTATTCTTATAATATTAATTGTTGTTTTTGAGTATATGCTTTAAAGTTTGTTGTTTATGTTTCTGCAACGTTATTGTTATAATATTATTTGTCAGTACATATTAAATAACACACATTAATTGAATATTCACGCAAGTTCTCTATTGAAACTTTTGAAGGTACAATAAAAATATCTCTTATAGATCTCTAATTTCTTCATCAACAACGTCATTCCTTCACATATAAGGATGAGATTTTTCGTTCTTTAGAAAATCCTCTGAGAGTTACTGACTTTACATGCCAATATTTTTTGGTTTTTATATTTTTATTATCTATTTTTAGTAAATTTTATCAGTAGATATTATGAGTAATTTAATGATTGAAAGTTGATTTAAGTGTTAGTCAATTTTTTTAGGTATGTTATTTCAAAACATAAGAACTTTTCTGGTAAGAATGATTTGTTATCATCATTGGATATGTTATATTTTAATCCCTTTAATGTATATTTTTTTCGTTGTTTCGTTGTCTCCTTAAAATTGTATTGATTATTTTTCGTTTGGTATGTATATGATTTCACTTGGACAAAGCTTTCGTCCTTTTAGTGTTTTTCCTTTTTTTCCTTCTCATTCGGATCTTCTTAATATTTTTGGTGTGGGTTATGACTATTTTCGGCAAGCTTAATTTGAAGAATATTAAACAAAAGCTACTCTAAATAAAAATAATATCTTAAGCTACAAAAGATATGTCTATTAACATAGATTTGTTGTCCTTTATGTCCCAAGTCATTGCTGAGCGTTGAGTTATCTATGTTAGACTCATTTTTAATTTTTTTATATTCGAAAATATATCTTTAACATGAGTCTAGAATCAAACATTTTGATCTGCTTGTACTTTCATAATGCAACAATTGGATTAACGAATGGTCAAAACGTAAAAAATGGGTATAACTTTTAACACATAACTTGGATTAACGAACAGTCAAAACCAGTTGAAAGAAGACGTCAAGACATGTCATATGGTTGGTATTAAGCCACAAAAATCTTCATATTTTAGGAGGTATGATTTATTGAAGTTTATCCATGAATGAACTTACACGAAAAAGTTAATCATTAGAGAACCTCACAACTCGACTTTGTGCTAAAGGTTCATTATGACCTTAACTCACATCCAAAGCACTTCTCATACTTAGGAATGGACCTTAACATATATGAACAAGTAGTATATCACCCAACCCAAGTTGATACACTTACGACAACCAATTTGGATCCTAAGAGTAGAATTTTTGGGGTGTTACAAGTTGTTTTCTTGCTCCTTAAGAAAGAAATTTTGTGACCTGTCTACTTCCTAAATTTGTGTCATTTCTAAGGTCCTCTATTGAACCAAAACATATTTCTATTGGTTTTAGGTTATTCTCTACCACGATTCATAAAATAGAACTAATTAATGATGCATATTTGGTATTTGTACTCCTCAAAATTCCTTAAAAATCACCTAATCGACCTCTACTTAAGTTACTTAAGGTTAATCCATTTGTATTCAACATATAGTCCTCATTTATCCCAAGAGACAAGCAAAAAATCTCAAACACTAAGTCTTTCACAATATGAAATGCGGAAAGCTAAAATATCACTCCAAGATTTAGTGTCATAAGTACAAGAGCTCTTAAAATATGATGCTAGTCTGAAACTAAATGACATGTCTAGACGTAAGAAATATCTTATCTGAATACTAAAACAACACAATAAATAAATAAAATAAAGGGAGGTGTGGGCTGCGTGTGTATATATATAATAGTTTAAAATAAGTAACTACAAAAGTGTAAAATTGTTATCAAATTTGCAATGCCTTAAATCAAGTAGACTATTAAAATAACTATAACACAAAAAATTATCTCCATAGCAAATGATAAATGGAATAGTATTGACTATACAACCACTTCTATATAATCAACATTTTAATTTTTTTGTCTGGAAGGAATGGATTTTTTTTAACTTTTACTAATATTGATATAACATTTTAACAATCCCATCAATATTTAGAAATTACAGTGCATAAGGAATTATTAGTATAGCACTAACAAGGTGTTGTAAAAAGTTATTACAAAGTAACGACAAATATCACTTCCTATTTATAACAAATAAAATGGGATAAGGCACAAGTATTGAAAGAATAAAGGAAGAACAGTATATAAAATTTTCTTCTTGTATTTCTGAATGAATAAAACTATACAATTAGGTTGTATTTATACAAGTAAGATGATATATAATGGTAAACAAAATATTTTCAAGATCAAATGGAAAAGGAAAAAATATCAAAAGAATATTTAAATGACAAAATTAGAATAGGAAAAATAATATCTCCATATCTCCTATGTATGTGCAGAATATATGAAAATAAATCCAATAGCCTCCCTCAAGGTGGAGGGGAGGATGAAACCCTGAACTTGCCTAAAAGCTGATGATGCACGGGTCCTGTCAAGGACTTGGTAAAGATGTCAGCCAGCTGTGAAGAAGATCTCACATAAGATAAAGAAATTAAGCCGGCGAGATACTGTTGACGGATGAAGTGACAGTCAATCTCGACATGCTTTGTCCGTTCATGGAATACTGGATTTTTTGCGATGTGAATCGCAGCAAGACTGCCAGAGTGAAGAGGTACTGTCAAGGAGATCGGAACTGAGAGATCATCAAATCGGTGAACCAACCAAGTAAGCTCGGCTACTGCCCTCCTCATAGATCTATATGCAGCTTCAGCAGAATTGAGAGAAATTGATGTTTGTTTCTTAGATTTCCATGAAATAGGAGAAGACCCAAGAGAAATATAAAATCCACTCACTGATCTTCGTGAATCTGGACAAGTACCCCAGTTGGAGTCACAAAAGTCCATCAATTTGAAAGAAGCAGATACAGACATAAATAGACCAAGACCAGGATCTTTGAGAAAATAACGAAGAACCCGTAAAGCAGCTGTAAGATGAGGTTCATGAGAATCTTGCATATTTTGACTGAGATCTTGCACTATAAAGGATAAATCAAGCCTTGTATGTGTGAGATAATTGAACTTACCTAACAAACGCATGTATAAAGTAGGATCTTTGATGGTAATTCCTTGATTTTCTTGTAACTTGACATTAGGATCCAAAGGTGAAGAAACAGGAGATAAATGTAGAGAATCAAACTCCTGTAGTAAGTCCAATATGAATTTCCTTTGGGAAATAATCATACCAGTAGGTTCTCTCACAACCTCCATCCCAAGAAAATAATGCAACTGACCAAGATCTTTAATTTTAAATTCTTTGTCCAGAAAGAGTTTTAAAGCCTGCAATTCAGCTTCATTGTTTCCTTTCAACAATATGCCATCCACATATACTGCCACAATAGAAATAGAATCGGCAGATTTCTTAAAAAAAGAGAATAATCATTCATAGAATGACTAAAACCTTTAAAATCGAGAGCAGAAGTGAGTTTAGCATACCATTATCTGGATGCTTGCTTAAGTCCATAAATGGATTTTTTTTAAAACAGACATGGTTAGGAGAAGGAGGTGCAAGACCAGGAGGAAATTTCATGTAAACCTCTTCATTTAAATCACCATGTAGAAAAGCATTGTTCACATCTAATTGAAACACACCCCATCCGTTCTTCAGTGCAATAGCTAAAATACACCTGGTGGTGGTCATCTTGACTACTGGAGAAAAAGTTTCATTATAATCAATACATTCTCTCTGCACATCACCTCTAATGACTAATTTAGCTTTCAGTCTTTCAATACTTCCATTAGAGTGTTGCTTTACCTTATAAACCCATTTAGATGGCAAAGCCTTCTTACCTGTAGGCAACACAACAATATCCCATGTGTTGTTAAGGTTTAAAGCTGCAAGTTCTTTATCCATGGCTTCTTGCCAACCCGGATGGTGAGCTACCTGAATATAGCTAACAGGTTCCTGTATAATAGTAATGGAATTGAGCATGACTTGATTGTTAGAAGATAAATCACTAAAAGATAAAGACTCCGTAGTAACAGGACTTAGAAAACAAGAAGAAGTCACATCAGTGAGATGGAGAGCATTGCAAATATAGTCTTCTAAGTAATCAGGTTTCTTGTGATTTCTGGAAGATTTTCTGAGTATAGTTTGAACAACAGGTAATGGAGAAGAAGGTATGGGGGATATATCATGAGAGGAATTGATATGTGAAGTATAATTGAAAGGAGATGGAGATTTAGAAGGACTAGTAGATATAGGGACATTATTAAAATCAGAAGAACAATCAGAATTTGAATTTGATGTGGAAAAATGAGATTCTAAGGGATAATCAAAAGAAATGGTAGTAGTAGAAGGAAATAAAGTAGAACGTAAATCAGATTGTGAAGAGAAAGGAAATTACTCTTCATGGAAAATAACATTCCTAGAAACTGGAATTTTTTTGGTTTGTAGATCCAACACTTTGTAGCCCTTTTTTCCATATGGATATCCTATAAACACACAAGTTGAAGATTTAGGATCAAATTTAGTTCTATGTAAAGGAAGAGTAGAGACAAAACACAAGCAACCAAAACACTTTAGATGAGAATAAGATGGTTTAACTTTGAACAGAACCTCAAAAGGGGTTCTTAAATTCAAAACACTGGAAGGAAATCTATTTATAAGATAAGTAGTTGTTCACAAACATTCCCCCCAATTACCAATAGGAAGGTAAGATTGATATAAAAGATCTCTTGATGTTTCTAATAAATGCTTGTGTTTCCTCTCCACTACTCCATTTTGTTGTGGAGTGTGGACACAAGTAGTTTGATGAATAATTTCCTTGGAAAGAAAATAATCAGATTGAATTTTTCTGTTACCTAATTCAAAAGCATTGTCAGTTCTGATAATTTTAACTTTGGAATTGAATTGTCTTTGTACCATAGAAATAAAAGATTGAAGGACAGAGAAGACATTTGATTTAGTCTCAATTAGATGAGTCCAAGTAGCTCTACTAAAATTATCAACAATTGTAAGAAAATATCTATACCCATCATGTGTAGTAGATTTATAAGGACCCCAAGTATCCACATGAATTAAGTCAAAAGCAGCGTTGGTACAAATAGCACTAGAAGGAAAAGATAATTTTGATTGCCTTGCCATAGGACAAATAACACTAGGAGAAGATAACTTTGAACAAGATTTAGAGAATTGAGAAACTTTCTTCATATTACTCATTGGCATATGGCCTAATCTATAGTGTCATAGCTTCTCTTTCACATTGGAATCGAAGAAACTGGAACAAGAAGTAAACACATTTATTAAAGAACTTGAAAACGATAGACTATGAAGACTGGAACTAGGTAGGCTCTTTGTAGAAACTGTTGGCTGACTTGACTTGAAGATATATAGACCTCCTTGTTCTTTACCAAGCACCAAAGGCCTCTTCAGTGAAGGGCCCTGTAACATGAAACAAGCGTTAGGGGTAAAAAGCACATATTTTTGAAGTTGTTTACATAATTTGTGAATCGAGATAAGATTGAATGTGAAACAAGGAATATAGAAAACATTTTGTAGAACTAGGTTGGATAAAAGAGAAACAGATCATGAATGAGTAACCTTTACTTTATGAGAATTAGGTAGAGTTACCAAGATAGGTTTAGGTAAAAGATTGAAATTAGTGAAAAAACTTCTATCAAAAGTCATATGCTCAGATGCTCCACTATCTAATATCCCAGAACAAGTGTCAGCTTTAAACATGTAAGCATAAGAATTAAAGAGCTTGGTCATACCCGCACAAGTGAGGTTTGCAGATGCATTAGTAGACCCATCATTCTTTTGATTCAGTTTCTGAAAAAGTTGCAGAAGTTGTGCCACGTTTTCTTGACTGAGAGAATTCACATCTGAATCATTTCCCACTCCTTCATGAGTACCTTCTCATATACTAAAACCATTACTGGCAATAGTACCCTTTTGATACTTCTTAGATTTAGTGAACTTGAAATCTGGAGGAAAACCATGAATTTTATAGCAATGGTCAATAGTATGCCCTATCTTCTTACAATAGTTGACACCAGAGAAGTTTTCTTAATGGGATTTCCTTATTGAGTTTTGTAACCATTGAACCTCCTTTCTCCTGCATTACCAACAATAAAGGATGCCGACTCTCCTGGATAAGCAGGAGTAGCATGAATGTCCCTTTGTTTTTCATCTTGAATAACAAGAGAATAAGCCTGACCAATAGTAGGATGAGGGGAAGACAATAAAATATTACTTCTAACCCCTATGAAAGTGTCATTTAGACCCATAAGAAACTGAAGCAACCTTTCATCTTGATGAGCTTTTATACTCTTTTCTTTTGCTCCACATACACACTCACAACTACAAGCAGAAAAAGTATTTAGTGCATATAACTCATCCACAAACTCTTCATTTTTTGTGAAATATGCAGAAATACTAGAATTTCCTTGAACTACAGATCCACCAATCAAAGCCTCCTCAGCACCAATTGGAAGAAATCAAGTCTAGATTCTAGAAACTTCTGGTAAATTATCAAATCTCCATCCGTCGGTCTATCTATCTATATCTCAATCATCTCATTAGATAAACGAAGTGCTTACAGCTTCCGATGAATCTTCAAGTGCGCGGTCGTATTCGTCGTCGATTTCACCTGTCAATGTTCCCCTATTTTCCGCATAACTTGCCTATGCTATTGCACAATTCCTCAAGCTATTCACCACCTGGTACAAGGAGAAGAGATGGAATTCAAAAAGGATGCTTAGCTCAGGTGGAATGCCATCATCACATTCAGCAACAGTTACTTCACTGATAATGGCAATTTATTTACAAGAAGGAGCTGGAGGATCTGTCTTCACGATTGTTGTAGTTTTGGCATGTGTTGTAATGTATGATGCTACTAGTGTAAAGCTTCATGCTGGGCGCCAAGCCAAATTTTTGAACCAGATAGTATGTAATTTTTCTTGTTGAGTTTTGTAATCATTGAACCTGCTTTCTCCTGCATTACCAACAAGAAAGGATGCTGATTCTCCTGGATAAGTAGGAGTAGCATGAATTTCCCTTTGTTTTTCATCTTGAATAACAAGAGAATAAGCCTGACCAATAGTAGGAAGGGGGGAAGACAACAAAATATTACTTCTAACCCCTATGAAAGTGTCATTTAGACCCATAAGAAACTAAAGCAACCTTTCATCTTGATGAGCTTTTATACTCTTTTCTTTTTCTCCACATACACACTTACAACTACAAGCAGAAAAAGTATTTAGTGCATCTAACTCATCCCACAAACTCTTCATTTTTGTGAAATATGCAGAAATACTAGAATTTCCTTAAACTACAGCATTTAAATATTTTTGAAGCTGAAACAATTTTGCACCATTAGCCTGACCAAATCTATCTTCCAGGTCAGACCATAAGACTTTGGTGCTTTCGGAGTACAAGACAGACTCAACAATTTCTTTTGAGAGAGAATTGAGTAACCAGAACAAGACCATGTCATTACATCTTGACCAAGCCTTTTGAAGAGTTATATTAGTAGGAACAACTAGGGATCCACCAATGAATCCTAGTTTGTTCTTCGCTGAAAAGGCTATAATAACAGCCCTTCTCCAGCCACCATAACTCCTACCGTCAAAAACAGTGGAGACAAGGTTCATGTGGGGATAATCAGAAGGGTGAATGTAGAAAACATGTGATGAATCCACTGCATTAATTGGAGGAAATCTGTCACTCGTTTCTGTGATTTGAGTATTGGATGATTCAATTTCAAGCATTTTTGAAAATAGAGAAAAAAAAGATGGACTTGGATAATCCTCCCTTCATAAGCTAGCTTTTGAGATTGAGTTAGGCCCAAGATCCATCTTTAAATGGTATCAGAGTCAGGCCCATCCCAATTTCTTTGTTCACCGATGTTGGGCCCCCATATTATAATGTCTACGCTCCAGTTAACGAGTTCTGGGCGTGCGGGGGAGTGTTAAGAATTCCCACATCGGAAAAGGGATGGGAATTTGGTCTCCTTATATGAACTTGGGCAATCCTCCCTTCATAAGCTAGCTTTTGAGGTTGAGTTAGGCCCAATATCCATCTTTGATACCATGAAAGAATAAATGAAGAACAGTATATAAAATTTTCTTCTTGTATTTCTGAATGAATAAAACTATACAATTAGGTTGTATTTATATAAGTAAGATGACATCTAATGGTAAACAGAACATTCTCAAGATCAAATGAAAAAGGAAAAAATATCAAAAGAATATTTACATGACAAAATTAGAAAAGGAAAAAAAATATCTCCATATCTCCTGTGTATGTGCAGAATATATGAAAATTAATCCAATAAGTATCCCCTACACTATGACCAAAATCCAGAGACATACCTTAACTAAGCTAAGATTCTTTATCCCCTCGAACTAATTTTTTCTAATAATTTTATTCACCTTTTGGCTTACGTGGACCTTAGTGTAGTTAAGATGTGTCTCTGAAATTCTTGTTATAATCTAAGGTGTACTTGTGCCTTATCCCAAATAAAACTTATAAAAGTTATTAAAAATAAATTTGGAGTTGTCCTGTAAATGTTCTTTTCTACAGTGATGAATGAAGATGTAACACCCCAAAAAATTCTAAGTGAAGATCCAAAACATTCTTCATTTGTGAATAAGATCGTACCAGGTGATTCTTAAATTTCCCATATATGTAAAGGTAAATTCTTTAGTGTGTGAACGATTCTGGATATCAATTAAGGTCACTAGAATTTTCTTTCCAATTGGGTCAACTTGAGTTGAAAGTTTCCTTACTGATTAAGTTTTTATGTAAGATTCTAATTGGGTCAACTTCAAACGATCATATCTCTTAGAATATAAAGAGTTACGTGGCCCATAACCTATCAAACTAAAGATATTTGAATCTTCTTTCCAACACCACCAATTTCGCAACAATCCGAGTTTTGAATAGACGTTATGATCATTTTATTAACCTGATACAGTGTAGTGACGAATTAGCCGACGGGAAAACATTAAAAATGGTCGTTTTTGTCTTTTTACCTCTAAGAAAATCCTAAACGAATTTCTTGAATAATTAAAGATCCAAAACAATCAGATTTTCATCTCTTAATACGTCATTTTCTTTTCTCTCAAATCCTAAGGCAAAATCCTAAGGAAAAATCAAAGTAGAAGACTCCATTAAAGATTTTTTTCATCTTTTTCAAGATTCTTCTTCAAGGTAAGTCTCTCTCCAAAAATTCAATTCTTTCAAACTCAAATTCCTCCATACAATTATGAATCACTAACGAAAATGTTATGCATTAAGATTTTTGAGTTGATCCGTTCATGTCTATATTTCTAATTATTGAATTGTTATACGTTATGCATTAAGATTTTTGAGTTGATCCGTTCATGTCTATATTTCTAATTATTGAATTGTTATACATTATGCATTAAGATTTTTGAGTTGATTCGTTCATGTCTATATCTCAACATGAACCATATGAATTGAGTATTCTTGAGATGAGTAGTATCGTTGAGTTCCAAGTTCTTGAGTCCTTGAGTTCTTGAGTTCTGAGTACTGAGTATTCGTATTGCTATTAAGACCACTGAGTTGAGTCGTTCATGTCCATACTTCCGCATGAACCCGATGAATTGAGTTAAAAAATTTGAGAAGCTTTTTAAAGCCAATATTTGTGTTTTAAACTGTGTTTTTGAGAAAATAAAGATGAGTTTCGAGAAAGAGTTTTTAAAATATGATTAGTATGACAGTCGAGTATGCCATCAATGTTTAAGAAGTATGGTATCTAGATTTGTCATCAATGTTTATGCAGTATGACTTCCTGAGTCATCAATGATCATATACCAATATGATTTTGATATATTTTTGAGAAATAGTTTTCAAGTATTAATTGAGTAAGAGTATAAGAGAACTAAGTATTCCCAAAGGTATAAGTTTTTACATTGATAAAAGAGAAACATTGATTTCTAAATGAGTTATGAGTTCAAAGATATTTAAAGAGCAGTTATCTCTTTTAAGAGGATAGTTTTAGCAATTATCTCAAACTAGAGGAGGAGTGTGTTTTTAAACATTGAGCATAAGTTATATCACTTATTTTGGGAGTAGTATCGAGCACCGAATTGGGTTAGAGTTTTTTATGACTAGAAGTCCCATAGAACTACGTAGCCACCATAGGATAGGATAGCATTGACTCTTCATGCGACTCCTCACTGCCTCTGAGAAGGCCAATTAAATGGATTCATAATCACGATATTATCCTATACCCCAGCAAAGTATAGGATGGCCCTGGCAACGTGAGGTGAAACGTTGTATCATTGTCAGGCTCGTGGTAATGGTTGTCGGTTAGAGAAACTCTCCACAATTAAAGTATATTATTTGCATGTTGCTTTCACTGTATATTTTATTTTAAAGCTTAAATGGTTTTCACTTCATGTTCATGTATTGATTTAGTTGAGTATAGATATCTATATCTATTGTAGTATTTTCATTCAGTTATTTGTTATTCAACTATATTACATACTCGTACATTCAATGTACTGATGTCATTCGACCTGCATCTTTTAGTGATGCAGATACAAGTTCTTAGGATCCTCAACAAGAGTCTATTGAGATCACTTCATCTGCTCGCCAGCTTTTGAGTAAGACTTCCTTGCTTTCGGAGGACTCCAGTTTTCTGAGTTGTCAGTATTAGTAACATTTTGAGTAGTCGTGGGTCTTGTCCCGACACTCGTCTATATATAGTAGAGGCTTCATAGATAGACAATTTTGGAGAGTCTTTCAGTTTTTAGATGTTTTATTTAAACTTATGATTCATACTCAGTATATTCAGCAAATTTTTGATATTTAGTAAGCTGTTTTTAAATGTTTCTTTCTCTTTAATGCTTACGTATGCTTGAGTTAGTCTTCCACTTATAGTCAGCCAGGATGAGAGTTCCCTTGGGGACCAGCAATGGTTCTCGAGTGCCGGCCACGTCTATGGTGTAGGCTCGGGTCGTGATAGAAGATTTTTTAGTGTTCAGAGAATTTTTTTTCATAACAGAAAATTCTACAATTCGAGGTTCTTTCACGAAATTCTATAATTCTACAATATATGATCGCATAATTTTATATATCGGAGTAAAATATTATTCAACGTAAACTTGAGAGAACATAAAAAAATATGATCGCATAAAATTTATATAGAATGAGTAAAGAGATTCAATGTATACCTGATGAGTATTTTTTTTCTATGCAATGGTGAGGGTTTGACATGTTCTTGATGTCTTTATAAAAGATTGCTTAATGAGCAGAATTTGATATAAATTGATTATCCGATTTAATTGAAAAATGAAGAAAAATAAAGAGTTTGACAACGTTTACAAGGCCATAAATTGTTGATAAATGAAGGAAAACAAAGAGGTTGGTAATAGTTAATTTGTGACGTTTGTATTCCAAGGAAATTAAAATATTAGTATTTAATATTCAATTATATATGTGTGTGTGTGTGTGTATATATATATATACATATATTATAAGCAATTCTTTGGAACATGTCTTTCACTAATTTATCTTTAGTAATTTTTTAATTCTAAAAATATTTTTTCCAAAATAAAACACCAACTTTTTCTGTACTAATTTGTATTGGTCGTTCCTTTTTTATTTGTTTGAAGAATTAATTTTGATATATAATTTTTGAAAAAATATATATGGTATTTTAGTCATTTTGCAGTACACCAACTTCTCTATAGTTTTTTGTAGAATACATCAACTGCTTATTATCAGTTTAATCACATCTATACAAACTTGTAACATTTTATTTATAGAATTAATTTCCACACCTACACTTACATGTTAATTTATAATTGGTCAATTCCAACGAGCTTTTAATATCATTTTAAAGTCGAATGACCTACACTTCGTCCTGGTTGGTTGATCAAAATAAAAAAATTGTGATAGTAAATTATTTTAACTATAATAAAATAGTGTAACACTTTAAATATAATAGGTGAATTGAAAAAACTAATGAGTATGTTGGGTACTAAATAAATTCTTATAGTTTGGCGTTGTTGAGAAATTTTATGTCTACAATTTTTCTTATAAAAAAGGTTTATTAATAAAGAGAGTTAACGTGTAGACTAGATATCTTATTGAAAACAATATGATCTAGAACAACATTTGAAGATATGTATTTACTACTTTACTTTTTCTATCTTTAGGCTAATTAGGAATAACTATTGATTCCATAATAATTTTTTCGATAGAGTTGGACAAGGGTCTTGTTTTTACTAAAAATCAACAAAAAAATATTTGTTCGGGCTCTATCAAGCCCAAAAAAGCAAAAACATAAAGAATAGAAAAAACACAAAAAATGGCTAGGATAACATGGCTCGGTCCAAAAAAAAGACCTAATGCTATATGGACTACTATATTACTATGGTTTCTGATACAGGGTTCAAAGTTTCTTTTCTCAACTTCCTCTCTCTACTAAATAAGTCGATGGTGATGAGATTAAACAATATCAGTTTGGTTCATGTTCTTATTTGGATGATCAACACTCATGGCCCTCTTTGGTGTACGTCGTTGTTTCTCAGCGTGTAGAAGTAAGATTTGTGTCCTTTTATTCTTAACTAAATTTTTTTATTTGTAACCCTAGATTAAAAGGTGCATCTGTTTATTCCTTTTTCCTATATAGATGTTTAGTTTGGTAGATCAGATTGTTGTGTATCTCTATGAGTCAGCAGAGGGTTGTCATATTGGGTGCTTGTTGGTTAGCTCTGTGCTAGTGTTTGTCTTCCTTCTTTGTTTGTTATGAGTCTAGTTTCTTTTTAATTGATGGATCTGTGTTTTTTCAGCTTATTTTGAGTCTAGTTTCTTTTTTATTGATGGATCTCTATTTTTCAGCTTCATTTGAGTCTAGTTTCTTTTTAATTGATGAATTTGTGTTTTTTAGCTTGTTTGAGCCTAGTTTCTTTTTAATTGATGGATCTGTGTTTTTTCAGCTTGATTTGAGTCTAGTTTCTTTTTAAGTGATGGATCTGTGTTTCTCAGCTTGATTTGAGTCTAATTTCTTTTTAATTGATGGATTTGTGTTTTTTAGCTTCATTTGAGTCTAGTTTCTTTTTAATTGATTGATCTATATTTTTCAGCTCGATTTTAGTCTAGTTTCTTTTTAATTGATGGATCTGTATTTTTTCAGCTTGATTTGAGTCTACTTTTTTTTAATTGATGGATCTGTATGTTTCAACTTGATTTGAGTCTAGTTTCTTTTAAATTTCTGGATATGTATTTTTTTCAGCTTGATTTGAGTCTAGTTTCTTTTTAATTGATGGATCTATGTTTTTCAGCTTGATTTGAGTCTACTTTCTTTTTAATTATTGGATCTGTGGTTTTTCAACTTGATTTCAGTCTAGTTTCTTTTTAATTGATGGATGTGTTTTTCAACTTGATTTGAGTCTATTTTCTTTTTTATTGATGGATTTGTGTTTTTCATCCTTATTTGAGTCTAGTTTCTTTTTAATCAATGAATCTGTATTTTTCAGCTTGATTTTCCTCAAATTTTACTTTTATCGTTGAAACTCAAAATACTATGTTATATACCATAATATTTTTTCCAAATTGGAATTTTTGTTAGAAGTAATAATTCCTACTGTCCATGATATTCTTTTAAATTTTTTTATATAAAATTAAACATTTTAAAAATAACAAATAGCTTCTAATAATTTTTTTTTTAAAAAGGCATGTCTATTCTCTCTTTACATAAAGTACAAACAATTGCTAAAGGTACAATAAAAATATTGGCATGCTATATTACATGCTAGGGTAATAATATGCATGTACATTGCTATATAATGATTTTGCATTTTAACAAATTAAATTAGTGTAATTTCATAAAAACCTAACCAGAAGAAGAGGTAGTGAAGTAGATTCTAATGGCTAATTGAATTCTCTTTTCTGATTTGCATTCTTTGAATCTTTTCTTTTCTGTATTTATCACTCCTAATTAATAAGTCTACATATTTATAGCTCAATAAAACTTTTCCAATTCTCCTAATTATCTTTACAACGAAGAGGCATGCACCTAAGTGATAAATAAATAGTAATATTTATGAAGATAAATGAAGGTTGTTAATAGAAATTAATTGCTAGTAGTCGTCACTCTTCCTAAAAATATTGTATGTGTTATATAAAAAATCATATGCATAATGTAGTAATATTTAAAAGAAAAGACATTTCAGCTAACTTGGATTCTAATTATGAATAGCAAGTAATTATATATACACACAATTATCTATACATATATATCATGAATGTGCTGTAATTTCATCGTTACAACTTACATGTGTTAATTCTAGTAATGCTAACATATTTATTATGAAGTATCAATTAATTGACAAAGAACCCTTTCATTTTCCTAGATAATTGAATTAGTATATTTAACAATAATTCATTGTAACTTACAATTTAATTAATAATTATTTCATTGTCTTTCTAATAGATAACTTACAATTCAAAAAATAATTAAATTATTATTATTTAATATTTACTTAATTAGATGTCTAATTTACTCTAGGGGTAAATGGTAATACATCTTTTCATCTTATGAGTTTCTCACTTTTAATAATACATGATATGATATGATGATACGTATGTTTTGTAATGTTGTCTATCATTAGGGTACTGCACTAACAAAAGTATTTCAATGTGTTGATAGATTCAATGGTTTTAAAGAAGGAAGATGAAAAAATAAATCATGCTCAGCGGTATTCCATTACTTAATAAATCATATGTCCATAAATGTAACACCCCAGAAATTTTTTGAGCTAAGACTCGAACCATCCTTCGTTGTGAGTAGGATTTTACCGAGGAATTTAAAATTTCTTAAGTGTTAAGGTCACTAGATGTAGCACCTTGAGTTCCAAAAAGAACTAAATTGGAAATAGC